>LPNX010641760.1:1211775-1224671 GCA_001517045.1 Pseudotsuga menziesii | reverse complement strand
CCTCTCTCTCTCTCTCTTCACCTCTTACTCACTCACTCTCTCCCTCCCCCTTGACCTACCACACTTCCCCATCCCATGATCTCATTCTCTTTATCCATATACAAGTCCCTCCCTTTGTCCCCTCCCCCATCCAAACATACGTCCTAGAGTGTGCATGCATTAGGACTGTGTTCAATTCTCCTCTATTGATCATGTTGAAGGCCACAAGACATTAATACCTAGAAACATATTGCCATGGATACCTTTGTGAATTCATGTGTGGTTCTTTAAGGAATTTCTCATGGCTTTTAATGCCTCAACAATAATTTTAGAGCTAAAGGCATGGTCCATTGACCATATCAAATGCCCTAAGTCCATGAAACCTAGATACATAATGACATGGATACCCCTACAAAGTCATGCATGGTGCTTTGAAACATTATTCATGGCTTTAGATGCTTCAAGGGTTTCTTTAGGGCCAAATATATTGTCTTCTTCCCTGGAACATCATTCCCAGGGCCCTAAGACGCCTACATACTACTCAAAACCACCTCATGGAACTGACATCCCCAATCATAGGCGAATGATACTCTTAGGATTCCATGTGTGTTTGGTGGAAGAAATCTTGTTATCCCTTGATGGCTAGAATATTCCTTTAAGGATCATGGTTCAGGATTCATTCATTGACCATGTCTAAGGCCACAAGACCTAAATACATAGCACCATGGATACCCCTACGAATTCATGTGTGGTGCTCTGATGCATAGCTTGTGGAATTTGATTCCTTAATGATTTCTTTAGAGTGAAATGCATGGTCTTCTTCCCTGGAATATTATTCCCAAATCCCTAAGTCACCTAAAAAAGGCTATTGATTTCCCTTGATGACTCCATTCAAGGCCTTGAGACCCATCCCATTATGAAAAAACTCTTTCTTATTCCCATATCTATCTCTTATGCTAAAGATCCACTTTAAAGTATGTGTTACAGTTCATGGCATTCATTATTTCCCATTACCTCAAGAATCTTATCATAGGGTATAGTTCCCTCAATTTATTCTCCAAGTATGGTACAAGACCCATCCCTACTCCTAGTGCATAAAATCGCATAGCGTCATCCATATCCCACTTTAAGGATAATGATCTACTATATAGTGCATGTATTTTGGTTTGAAGAATTGTTTATGGTATTTTGTCCCTAGACACTTCATATAAGGCTTGACGGTCTTATATTCCCCCCACGCCCATTGTTAACTCCTTGAAACCCATAACTGTTGTCCAAGGAATTATAGGAGCCATCATACTCATCATGGAGGCAAAACGCCCCCTTTAAAGGGCTTGTGTGATGGTTTGTGTCCTTGTTCATGACGTCAAATACCTAGAGCTTCATTGAGAGCATAATTACCTTTTCCCCTCCCCTTGCAATAACCATGTTCCTAAAACCTATCCCTCATTTAAATAACCTCATACGAACACCCAAATAACATTGAACATCAAATATCATTATTAGATGAACTATGCAGTGGTTTGACATATCAATCATGACCGAAACATTTGTTTTTCTATTATTATTTTTAAATAACCTATATTTTTATATAAACATAAAATAATAATGATATAATCATGTATATATCTTCAATACCTTTCCAACGAGTTAAAGAACTCCAAAACTTGATGCTTGGATTGGAAGTTATGGCCAAAATACTAAAGCATACTTCTAAGTTATAAAAGCGTATGTGCACTTTTAGAGCACGTGCACACTTTTAGAACATGTTTGGGCTTTTTTTTTTTAATTTTAATTTCATGGGCAGGATAATTACTTGTTTGTTGACTGGGTTGGTTTGAATTTAGGCTTAGAATGACAAACCTGGTGTTTCAAACTACAAATTCATGAAAACTTCTGATTCTCAAGATATTTCTCTATATCTTTGTTTTTTACATTATTTTTCTATAGGCTAGACACATATGTTTTCAGTGAAACTACATCCCATATAAAGTTGACTATGCGACTACAAATATATAGTTGTTTTTTAAATTATATTTTTTATTATTTTTAATATATTTTTCACATGACATATACCAAAATCTTTAAAAACATATATCCTTTCTTATGCTACAACTTTTTTTCTCCTTAAGTTTTTTTTACCAAAATTATATGGTGCATTAAATGGCACAATGAGACCTATGATCTAAAAAATCATGTTTGATAATGTTAAGGCCCTTTTAGGCTGCATTAACAAAAGACCATGTCATTTCAAAGATAGAATGACTTTTGTAATATATATATATATATATATGGAGAATAAATTTTTTGAGAAAATAGTCATGCACTAGATCAATGTGTTCTCTACATTTCTACATTTTTTTATAGTGAAATTTCATCGCTTAGGTACTACACTTTTGCACTAACAAACACATATACACTATATTTTGCATAAAACGTAACATACCATTGTTAGGAAAACACAAATTTCCCCTAGTTATACACAATTTATATAAATAAAAAATACTTATTTGGAAAGATAATTCATTTCCCTGCATTTCATCTTTTTACACCATATTCAAATTCATTGTGGAAGTCTCTCGAAAAATCCATCCAAGTTAACATATTACTGGTTTTCCAGGTCTGCATTGCCACTAACGTGTCATGAGAGACCACATTAGCTTGCAGTAGCCCTTAACATAAAATATCAAATACAAACAACTTTTTAAATAAGAATCATGTGTTATGTCTACGTGACACATGCATATAACATTTCATTACTCAAAGTCATTTTCTTTACATATAACATTTCATTACTCAAAGTCATTTTCTTTACTTCCGAATAATAATTGGTATAACTAAATAGTCTCATTCCAAGCAAGTTAATACCCCATACCTAAAAAATTTAAAAATCTCTCCATAACCTTTATAAATAAAATTTTCAAATATGTGTGATTTTTATATGTGTATTTTTTTATTATTTGTAAATTTTGTATGTTAAATGATATAGACTTTTTCAACTTTCATCAATCAAAGGCATACCAAACTAAATATTGATTTCTTTATTCTTCCAAATTTCTTCCAAATTTTCATTTTAATTTTTTTTCAAAGGTAGGGACTTTGTTGCTCACAACCCTTATTGCTTATATACTATTTTATAAACTAAATAATGTAGTATGAGCAACTAAAAGTAAGTAAACTTATGCCACAATGTCATAGTCTATCCAATTGCATCATGTTTGCAACTCTCTCACCTTAGTTATGAATTTAAGGATCATATTGAGGCCATGCTCAATTGTGTTATCTGATTAATAAAGACCCATATTTAACCTTATATATATTAACTGTTGAATAAACGGATTGAAAACATAACTATTACACCTTGATATTTTTTTAATCATGTGCACTTAAATAAAATTGATGCAAGCCATACTTTGTATCTACTATGTTAACCTAGGTCATGAAAAGCCCAAAAGAGAGAATGCTCAATTAGATCAACCCTAAGTCATGAAAAACCCCCCAAAAAAATTATACTTAATTAGATGAACTTGGTGTAAGGTAGCTTTTCTTTTTGAGTTTTGTTTATTATATGAGGCTATCAAGCACCAAGAGGGATAAAAATGTATTGAGGTGAAAATTTCTTTTATCTTAAATAAAGACAGATTTATGTTGGTAATCAGGAAAAGTTTAAGGATCCATAATTTTCTTAAAGTGTAAAAACCTTGGTGAATCATACTAATTCCTAAATTTGCAACCATAAAAGTTATGAAGATTTTTTTATAAAAAAAATTAAAAATTAGAAGGAATTTATATAGTTTTTAGATAATTTTGGCGTTTTTTAGAGTACAAAGAAATACCCCATGCAATTTGGTTGAACAATTTTAGAAAGAAAAATAGAATTTGGTGAATCTTTTTTTGAAGAAAAAATTCAAAAAATAGCCCAGAGGCTAAACTTCGTCCCTAAAACTTTCCATGTTGGTAATTTATTTTTTTTTATGTTTTTTTGTTTAAAATTAGCAACATATGTTATCCAAAAGTTTTTTTTATTTTTTTTCTCATGTACATTACATGACAACATTTCCCCCATACAACGCTAAAAAGCACCTTGGTGCTCTCGATGCAATAGCCAAGTACAAAAATTGTAATAAGCATGTAAAGCAATTCAATGGTTGGACCTTTAGAGACAAATTGAAGAGGAGTACACAAGAGACATTTTTTTTGTCATTTAAATGAGGTTTGTGAGGAATGGTATATGGACAGTTGTCATTTATGGGGAAACTTTTACTCCCAACTTCTCTATGATGAGCATGTGCCTTCATGTGGACAAAACATAAGGGAAGACAGCTAAAGGTGGTGCCACCCAATTTTCAGTAATATTCTTCTACAATGGTAATGTTACTTCAACAGCCACCCTTTATGCCTTTATGGATGACATTTTTTTTGGGAAGGTTCGTATCTATTTGGATCAATTTAATCATGGTTGTCCCTTTTAAGCACCGCACTCAACCATTAATGTGTCTTCAATTGGAAGTCATCATTAGCATTACTACATGGGACCTTTTCTTATGGATGAACATTGTGGACAAGGCCATCACTTATACATGTGGCCTTAATCTATGGATGAGCATTTTAGACTACTTGAGCATTTTGGTCAACACTGGTACATGCACAAGTACAAAATGAGAAATAAGTGACCAAGCGACTAAAAAAAGTTAGTCACCACAGTTTTCAAGGGATAAATGGTCAAAATTAAGCAATTTTAATCAAGCCAACAAAAAATGACTAAGATAAACAACTAATTTAGTCATTGGATAAAATATAAGACTGGATAACAAATTACTAAAATAAAAACGACTAATTTAGTCACAAGAATACAAGTATGACTAGCTAACAACGACTAAGAATATGAATTAGTCATTTATGTTAGTCATTTTTAGTTATGTAACTAAGGCAATAGAAAATTACAATTTTAACAATGAATTTATACAATTTACTAAATTTTAGCACTACAAATGGATTCAGAGAACCTTTTAACACTAGAGAGGGTCTTTGAATCCATCTGCAGTGTTAAATTTTAGTAAATTGCAACATTGTATATGGATTTAGAGACCTCAGTGACATTAATTGTGTCACATAGCCATGTAAAAATGCAATTTTCACAATGAACTATTATGATTCACTAAATTTTAACACTACAGATTAATTGTTACGATTTACTCAATTTTAAATCAAACATTGACTTAATCCTTGGAATAATACCCATATCCTTTCCTTCGTCTCTGTCTGGTTATCTTGCTCTCCTCTTTAAAACTTTTTCTTTTAACTTGTATATTTCGCTCTCCCACTTACCCTCTTTCTTTTTCGTTTATTTCTTTCCCTCATTTTTTTGCCTTAAAATATCCCCCCCAACCTTTTTCCTCCCTCTCTCCTTAATTTTTTAAGTTTAAATGTGTTCCCTCTTTTGTCTTCTCCCTTATTATATATTTTAGCCTTCTCTTCTCCCAATTTGCCCTTTAATTAATTTTACCGTTTTTAAAAAAAAATATATGTTCCTCTCAATATTCTCCTTTTTATATCATGGTTGCTTCTTTTAATTATCTTAAAACCTTTATTTTGGTTTAACTTTTCTTTTTTATCCTTTTTTTGTAACTAGGGGAATCGACAACTGGGGACGGGTTGGTACTCGACATGGGGTCCAGGGATCCAATCCCACTACCACTATACCCCTAGGTGCCTCCACAAGGCCCAAACCATGGCGCACTAGTCAAATTTGAGGGGGGTTTGAACACGTGACCTTCCATTTACAACCAATTTCAATATTTCCACTTTACCACTCGCTCTAGCCCCCACAAGCTTCTTTTATATTATCTTAAACTCCCTTTTTTTATTAAATACTCTTTTTAAAAAGATTCTCCCTCTTTGAAATACCCTATTTACTATTTACCATTTCTTTTTATATTTTATGATTTCATCTTTTGCACATTTTATTAAATTAACTAATTTTTATTAAAGTCTATAAATATTCTTATTATTAAACTCCTATTTATTTTCCTCCTTAGTGGAAGATAAGGCCCACTTTTGTGTGTTAATTCTTACGATTACTTCTCCATCTTATTATTTATTTTACTTGATGTTTTCATCTTACAAAAGATTCATTGTGATTATTCGAGGACATGTAGAGGGTCCACCCAAAATGCTGGATTTTAAACTTTTATGCGGTGCATCTTGAATCTTTAACACTATCTATTAATTTGTTATATTATCATAATAAATGATGTTGTATTGATAAAATTACAAAGGATTCTTAAATGGAGGATCTTTTGGTCTAAAAGTATGTGTACTTTTTTGGGTGTCTATTCATTCGTATACAGAAGATAATATTAGTTATCTCTAAACCAATGTTTAACAAGTGACCACAAAAGTTGGTCAATGATACTAAATATTACATCAAAGAAAAATTACAATGTAGAAGTGTGAATTATTTAATCAGTTATGTCTAGATCAATGTTTAACAAGTGACCACAAAAGTTGGTCAATGATACTAAATATTATCAAAGAAAAATTACAATGTAGAAGTATGAAGGCAACTCTTAGATAATGCCAAAAACATATAAAAAAATTAATCTTAAACAATTAGTCAATTAATAATATACAATATTATTTTATATTGATTATGTAAAAGTTAAACAATTTATGGCAATCCATATTTATATATTATATAGATATATATGGATTGTGCTAACGGAATGTCTATATACTATTTCACTTTTTAATTGTTGTCATTGGGAAACACTAATTAACCTTGGTAAATGAAATGATCTCTTTTCAATTTTATTTATTATAAAAATTAAATAAAAACAATTAAATAACATTTCATAATGAACTTCACATTAATATGAAAAATATAATAAGTACTAAAATTAGTATGTCTTAGATGATGAAAACCCATCTCACCCATATTAAAGATAATTCCAAATTTTAAGACAAAGGGAATATCAAAAGTGAGAAAGTAAAATGAGAGTTGTGGTACAACAAATACAAAACAATGGGCATAATATGAAAAATATAATAAGTACTAAATTTAGTATGTCTTAGATGATGAAAACCCACCTCACCCATATTAAAGATAATTCCAAATTTTAAGACAAAGGGAATATCAAAAGTGAGAAAGTAAAATGAGAGTTGTGGTACAACAAATACAAAACAATGGGCATAGGGATTGATGAGGTAAATAAATTCTCTTTATTATTTATCATGGGGAAATGTGTTCTTGATGGGTATGATATGTGATAGCTATAATAATTCATTTATGATGTTTATAATGATGATGCATGAGAGCATTGAATCAAATTAAATATATTTATCCATATGGACTAATGCACATTTTTTTCTTTTCTTTTTCAATATTTACATCCATTTCCTTTATCTATATGGATTGTCCTAGATGCACCCTTTACTTTCTATATGGATTGTTTTAGATCCAACTCTTATCCAACTCTATATGGATTGTTTTATCTCTTTCTATATGGACTGTTTTAGATCCAACTCTTTATGGATTGTTTTAGATCCCACTCATATGTTTTAGGTGCACCCCTTCCTATTATTTATATGAATTATTCTAGCACATCCATCTGTATAGATTGGTTTAGGTGCATCCATTTGAAATATCTGTTTGGAATGTTCTAATTTGGAAACATTATTTTATATTCACGGTTTCCCTACTTAAGTTTTTACCTTTTTGTTCTCATTTCAAGGCAAGAGCATTAATGTTCTTTTCTAACGTGGAAACATTATTTTATATTCACGGTTTCCTACCAGTCTTCACCTTTTTGTTCTTATTTCAAGGCAACAACATTAGAAGTTAGGAAATGGGTCCTCCCTTTTCAATTTTATTCATTATAAAAATCACTTAATTTTTAGATTGATTAGTATTGAAACTTTTTTTTAGTAATTCATAAAATAATCCACCTCAATGAGATGTTTGGTTAGTCATTGAAAGTATATAATTAAATTTAATATCTATTAATAAATAATTTAGGCTCTTATTCAAATATGTAGGTTTTTTTATTGATTAATTGTTAAGATATACCAACCTAATTTAGATCATTTTATTTCAAGAACATTTTCATGTTCAACAATATCACCTCACTCCTTCACACAAAAGTTATATAATATGTCAGTTTAGATTAATACCTTAGAGTTGGAAATCCAAATAACACCTTAAAATTGGAAAAAAAATAAACATTAGCATTGTCAAAGAAAACTTGAAAAACCTTCCTAGCAAGCGTGTTTTTCTAATACAAGCCACACACCATATCTTCTGTGTTATTTCTCAGGTTGGACCAACAAATTTGTGTCTTCCAAATTGCTAAAATTCATGCTGGAAAGATCGTCATTTCGCCCATTGAATAAGTGGCGTTAATACAATGAAAGCGATGTATGCGTCTTTGTATGTTGTTCCAACTGGTACTTATATAGTATTGTGATCTGCATCCGATACCATGCCCAAGAAAGGCAAGAAGAGAGCTAAAGTTGCTGAAGAAGACTCAGATTTAGAAATCATGTCTAGGGCTTAAATAATTTATGAAAAAACCAAATATGTCACCGGTGTCGTGCCAAAATTCAAGTGGGGGAAGATATATCATATGCTCCAAGATCAAAAGGTCCCAAACGCGGGCTTGGAGGATTTACCCCTTTTTGGAAACATATTGAGATTGGGGATTACAAAGGTATCCACGTGACCGAAGTTGTTCCCTTGCGCCGAGGTGATCAGCTAGATTTTTCCTAGGGAGAATGCAAAGGATATGATTATGTATATGTATAAATAATAGATCAATGCTATGAGAAATGATGCTAAGAAGAAGCATAGGAAATAGATCTTGCTACTAAGAATTCTCACAAGCATACAAAGGAAAAATAGAGAGAAGAAAAGAGACTGAATCATGTGAATGAAGAGATGAATATTGGTGTGTATCCTTCCATTGAATCATCATGAATAATAGTGTACATAAATAGTACATCCCTCATAGGAAAATCGAGTTGTATGGAGACAACTCATCAAGCTGAAAAAGGCTAACTTACAAAAATATAGCAAACCCCCATAGGTGGCTAAAGCACTTCTCAGATCTATCAAGGACCTCACGAATTTGAAAAAGCATGAGTGAGTTGTCAAGGATATGGAAAAAACATGCTAATCCTAGAAAATAGAGAGAAATTCTTGAAGGATGGGTTGGCAACAAAGGGACCCAGTTTCCTAGTTGACTAGCTTTTACCTTATCCAAAAAAAAGATGGAAAAGCTGAATAAAGAATAATCTATTGTAAAGTGTTGTATATTAATTATGGATGGTCAAAAGGTGGTCAAGATCAACCCAGAATCAGAAATAAAGCATTCCTAGGATATACATGGCATTTATTGACTTTAAGGTGCAAGTGGATGCAGTTCAGTGTGCAGACCAAAGGTGTCATATATTTATCATTTCAGACGAAGAGAAACTTTGTGGGTTTTTCTCGATGGGTTTCCACGTTAAAAATTGTCATTGAGTAGATGATGAATGTGTTTATGTTGCGTGAATGTATGTGAATTCATATAAATGTATATGATGAATGTGCTTAAGTATCAAGAATGTATATTGTGATTAAGTGTTTATGTATTTGATTATGAATGAGTTTCCTTATCCACGAGTCACACTATTCATAGATAAAATGTGTGTTAAGCATATTTTTCTATTATAATCATTGTGATGGATAAGTTAAGTAGTGTCTTATATGCACACAGTAAGGTTAAGCAATACACCCACCAGCTTCGGTCGTGCGAGTTGGTAAGGTGCTAAGGGAAAATAAACCCCCAAACAACTCCAGAAACTTGGTTCTAGCAGTTACCCATAAGAGATATCTCGGGTGAGACTACATCTACATCACAAGTGTTGTTGATTGAGTCTTTCCCTTTTGGGATGATCTCCTGGTATTTGTTGTGCGTGGAAGAAGGTCTGAACTTGGGTTGAAGAGAGAAGAAACGACAACAACTACTATGAGTAGAACCCACCTGAATGATGGATTCAAAGTGTCCCTTAAGAGGGTTGGCCCTGTATTAGTGAACAAATCTAGGACAGATGCATAAGACTTTAGAACGGTCCATACAAGTGGCATTTAAAGTTATACCTGTTACGATTTAGCGAAGTGGTTGAGGTTTTCATTATACAAGAAATGGTTTAAAGACTTGCCGGATGGATCTATATTGAATTTCCAAGCTTTCCAGAATGCATTCCTAGAGAGATGGGATGACAAACAAAATCCTTTGCAACTTTTGTCCTAGTATAATAGTTTCAAAAAGAGGGGTTTTGAATCTATTCATGAATTTTCAAGTAGGTTTATGAGGGTTTATAATTCTATTCCAGAAGATATAAAACCTTCTACAGCTGCTACTAAACTTCATTATGTTGGAGCCTTTGATAATGACTTTGCATTTTCTTTGAGAGAAAGAAAATCAGCAAATCTTGTCGCAATGTTTACAGATGCTTTAGAGGTAGAGGCGAATATGATGGCAAGTGGAAAAATGAAACACAGAAACATTGATAGGAGGAAAAAAGAAGAAAATATTCCTTCTACTTCTTCTTCTACCACTGATATTAAGTTTGAAATGATGTTGAGGAAAATGGAGAAGTTGATGGACGGGTTGACTATGGATAATAGGGCGTTCAACAGACAACAAGCTGATCCTCAAATCAGAAATCCGAATTTTAGAAGACCAAATCCTCCTATACCTCCACAAAATAGGCAGAGAGACATGAGAAACCCAAGAAATCAAGAAGAACAACAAATTCGACCACCATTCCCTGAGAATTATGTTGCTGACGAAGAAGATCCTACCGAAAATGAAATCCATCTTTTTGGGGAACTAGATTCGGAGATATATCTTACTGAAGAAAAGCATAGCATGTTTGCACAGGAGGATGGAAATGAAGAATTTGAGAGGGAGACAGAACAATATCAAAGGGGTTATCTGCATGCTATGGATGATTACAAAGGAAGATTCGATTGAGAAACAGAGAAGTTCTTATAAATAAAGGGAGGTTAAATCCAAATCAGCCTTCCATTAGTTCTTTAAATACAGAAAAGGGAAAAGAAATACAAAAAGAAAACTGTTGTAAATAAAGAAGTTGAGAATGAGATACAAAAAAACAAAGGAATGAAGCAAGTAACACCAATTGATGTAGAAAAAGTCAATTCTAGTTTCAATTTGCAAAATGAGCCTTCCAAGTTGAAAATCTATGTTCCTTTTAATGAGTTGTTGAGAAACAATGAATATAGAAAGGGTTTGATTAAGGATATGGTAGTAACTATATCATTAAACCTTGAAATTCTACAGTAAAAGAAAGGGAACTTCCTACTATTTTAACAAGAATGCTGCACAAATACAACCCTTAAAATGCTAGGAATGTGGTGAGCCACATTACTTTAAAGACTTCCCAATAAGAAAGAAAATTTGAATGTTCAATCTATTAAGGAAGCAGTTACTGTTGGAGACATGGCAAGGAGCATACCCAAAATTAGTGTTGCGTTGGAAAACTGACCAGTAAACCATCAAAGTTCCATTGCTGAAATTGAAGGTATGATAAAAAGTCAACCTATTTCCATCTTGATTGATCGAGGTGCGAGTCTGAGTTATGTATCACGTAGAATAGTTGAATTATGTAAATTAGTACCCAAAAATTTTGATAAGTCATGGATGGTACAATTAGTCACAGGTACTAAATGTAAAGTTACTATCTATGTTAAGAACTGTGAAAACTGGCAACCACGTGTATTATAAAGTGGTAGTAAATGCCTAGAGGTTGTAAGTTGGAGATACATAGACAGAAATTGTTGCAGGTTGGTGCCAGTATAACACAAGTTGTACTTGAGATCAAGTGAACGTTTGAATGAGTTGGTTCTCATGATTGGAGACTGTAATATCTCATTGGTGTAACTTTTCATATACATAAAGATATACATTTTTCTCATATATTTGTGTGGTGACCTATTTATTGGTGTGTTTGTTTAAAATATAAAAATATTGATATTTTAAACTGTGAAAATTGATTCACAATAGGATCTAAGAGCCAAGGGGATTCTCACAATTCAATATTACACATAATTATGGGAGTAAACTTTCTACCCGACCATTTGCACCGATCGAACGACCAGCAACATCAGATGTGACAGCTCATGCGAGCCAGGTCGTCCAATCGGTGCAAATGGCCGGGTAGAAATTTTACTCCATAATTATGCACCAAAACAATAAAAAGAGTGAAATTAACACATATAAATGTAGTCAATAACATATTTTATTATGAATGTCCAACATGTAAATATGTTTGGATCATGTTTATATTACATTAGGGATAAATTGTTATCCTTTGGAGGCAATCTGGATGCATACACGTGTCAAGCTAGGATTTGACCTCAAAACCCCGCTAGGTGGACCAATGAGCTCCCAAACCGTTCCAAATGGTCATGAATTCCTATGTGGACATGGATGGAGAATGATGAGACATAAATGAGGGTAGGGTAGGCATGGGTGAGTGAGAGTGGCTCTAGTAAGCAATAAATGTCCAAGGAGAGCAAAAAACCACCAAATACATGTACTAACTCATATGGTCAAACATATTTCCTGATTTAAGGGATGGGGAGCGCACCAAGGTATGATATATCATTAATTACTGTGCATTCATTGTATATAATTAATTACGGTGCATTAATTGTATGTAAATTGTATAAATTTCATATTCACATAATCATATTTAATTTCATATTGCATATTCTTATATATTCAATTTCATAGTGATCTAATTCATAATTTTTATATATATACATGTTAAATTATTTAGTGTTTAATTATAATTTTGTAATTGTAATTGTGTAATTAATTCATAAACTTATATACATTGTACATGTTCAT
>LPNX010641760.1:1164390-1198650 GCA_001517045.1 Pseudotsuga menziesii | reverse complement strand
ATAAAGTCACTTTTATAAAATAAAGTGAACTTAGGAAAATACAAAACTGTGTCCCCACCAAGACACTACAAAAACGGTGAAGGACCTACTGAGTTACAATAAATATTAACAAAAAAGAAGGCTCCCAGTCAAAAGAGAGTCTTGAAGAAGAGGCTACGAACTTTGAAGCTGAACAAAGATAAAAGTGTTGGTTCCTTCTTCACCAAGATCAAACAGGTAAGAGATCAACTCCTTGCTATTGGTGTTATTGTTGATGATGATGATCTTGTACAAACAGTGGTTGATGGTCTCCCAAGCTCTTGGGAAACCTTCATGGCATCCATTTGTGGATGAGAAAATCAGCCAACCTTTAAAAGGCTTTGGCATGATTGCATACAAGAAGAAGCAAGGAACACTGACAAGATAATCAAGCAGGATAACCTTGCACTTGCAGCAAAGACCAAAAGGGTCAAGAAACCTTTCCCTCAACAAAAGAAAGGGAAGAAACCTCAGGGCAAGTTTTCTAACATGTCTAAGATTGAATGTTATACTTGTCACAAATTTGGACATTATGCTAGAGACTGCAGGCAGAACAAGAAGAAACCCAAGAGAAGGTTTCAGGCATCTATTGCAGAAGCAGAGGAAGAAGAACATGAAGAACCAAAGAAGAAGAAGAAAACCAAGGTTAATAAAACTGATGAGCCCAGAAGAGAGTACTATTTGATTTATGCTCTAACTGGTTCTTTCTCAACTTGCTCCACTTCTTGGTTGGTGGACAGTGGTGCCTCGAGGCTCATGACAGGTAACCTTGGTACCGTCACCAATTGCAGAAAGAAAAAGTTCACCACTCAGGTAGAACTTGGAGATGACTCCACTTACAAGATTGAAGGAGTGCGCTCAACTTCCCTTCAACTTGACTCGGGTACGGTTCTTCATATTAATGATATTCTTTATGTTCCTAGTTTAAAGGAAAATCTTTTATCTGTTGTTGGTTTAGAAGACAAGGGCCACAGAGTCCTCTTTATGGACAAGGTCTATTTATGGGCAAAAGACACAGATCTAGACTCTGCAGTACAAATTGGGGTTCAAGAGGGAGACCTTTACAAGGCCTCCAAAGTCTCCACTCATGCTTTGGTACATCACTTAGTTGATCCTTGTGAACTTTGGCATAGGAGGTTTGGACACCTCCACTACACAACTCTCCCAGGATTGCAGAAGATGGTCACAGGTATGCCAAAATTTTCTCCAAAACATGAAGGAATCTGTAAAGGATGTGCTCTAGGTAAGAACACTAAGAAATCATTTCCCAGAAGCAAGAGTAGATCTAAAGGTATTTTGGATTTGATTCATTCTGACATTTGTGGGCCCATGTCTTCACCCTCCTTGAGTGGGTGTTTATATTATGTCTTGCTTATTGATGACTACTCTCAAAAGTCTTGGATTTACTTCCTTCAGGCCAAGAGTGAAACCTTTGACAGATTCAAAGAGTTCAAGACACTGATTGAAAATCAGACTGGCAGGCACATCTGTATCTTGAGATCAGATAATGGAGGTGAGTATGAATCTAATGAGTTTGATGATTTTTGTCGAAAAGTAGGAATCAAGAAAGAGCTGACAGTACCTTACAACCCTCAACAAAATGGGGTTGCAAAAAGGAATAATAGAATGATCTATGAGGCTGTTGAAGCCATGATCACTGATCTAGATCTTTCTTTGTCTTTATGGGTTGAAGCTACCAGAACTACAGTATACATTCAGAACAAGAGCCCACATGCTATCTTGGGTGAAAAGACTCTTGAAGAAGTATTTACCAAGAAGAAACCTGCAGTTGATCACATGAGGATATTTGATACTCCTATGTATGTTCATGTGCTGAAAGAAAAGAGGGCTAAGCTAGAGCCCTCCGGTAAGAAAGGTATCTTTGTTGGGTACAATGATTGCTCGAAGGCGTATCGAGTATATATACCTAGACAGAGGCACATTGAGGTCAACGAAGATGTGATCTTCCATGAGGAAGCGATGTTTCGTAAAACACTAGAGCTTTCATCGGAAGATACAGTTGTCCCACTTGAGTTTCCAGATTCAGAAATTCAAAGGGAGGAAGAGGAATTTGATGATCAAATTCTAGATGTTTCTAAGAACATTGAAAGTCCATTAGAAGAACTACTAGAAGTTCCTCCTTCCAAAAGGAGACCTACTTGGTACCGAGAGACAGTACAAGAAACCGAGAGGCATAAAGCTCCTCTAGGGACTTTCAAAGAAAGCATAAGACCACATAAGTACTCTGGTCTTATGAGTCAGCTTATCAGTTCAGAACCTTCATCATATGAAGATGCAGCAAGTAAACAGGTATGGTTTGATGCCATGATTAAAGAGTATAAGTCAATCATGTAGAATGATGTTTGGGAAGTTGTTCCTAGACCTGCGGGAAAATCAGTGGTGGCTTCCAGATGGATTTATAAGATCAAGCATGCTGCAGATGGCAGTGTGGAGAAGTATAAAGCCAGATCCATAGCTTGTGGCTTCACTCAAAAAGAAGGCATTGACTATGACAAGACATTTGCACCTGTTGCCAGGTACACTACCATCAGAACCATCATTTCACTTGCTACAGTTTTCGGATGGAAGCTACGTCAGATGGATGTAAAGACATACTTTCTCAATGGTAAGATTGACGAAGAAGTTTATATTGAACAACCTGAAGGCTTTGTTACTCATGGAAAGAAGACCCATGTATGTAAACTGAAGAAATCTTTGTATGGGCTAGAACAGGCTCCGAGAGTCTAGTATGCCAGGATGGATGGATTTCTCCATAGTTTGGGGTTTTCCAAAAGTACAATTGAGTCTAACTTGTACTTTAAAATTGTTCATAATCATGTCTTGATACTTGTTTTATATGTAGATGGCTTGTTTCTTACAGGTGATGAATAGTTGATAGACCAGTGTAAGAGGGAGCTTACCTCTAAATTCAAGATGAAAGATCTCAGATTGATGCATTACTTCCTTGGCTTAGAAGTCTAGCAAAAGTCAGGTGAGATCTTCCTGACACAAGGAAAGTATGCAGTAGATATCTTGCAGATATTTGGGATGTAGAACTGCAAGTCCATGAGCGTACCAATGACTACCAACTTGACAAAGTTACGGGATTCAGCCTCTAGTTCACAGAGTGTGGACTCTACTCTATACAAACAACTCATTGGTTCCCTGATGTATCTTGTGCATACGAGACCAGACATCTGCTACATAGTGAATGCACTGAGTCAGTCCATGTTAGATCCGAAGCACATACACTTGGTAGCTACTAAACATGTACTCAGGTATGTGCAAGGTACTATCACATACAGGCTCAGGTATGTGCGAGGTACTATCACATACAGGCTCAGGTATACTTCTAACAGTGGAGTATTGTTATCTGGATACTTAAATTCAGATTGGGCTAGCAGTGCAGTTGACCAAAAAAGTACCTCTAGTTATTGCTTCAGTATGGGATCAGCAATGATCTCTTGGTCCAGCAGGAAGCAGGGTTCCATAGCTCAGAGTACAGTTGAGGCAGAGTATATTGCTGCAAGCATTACCTGCAAAGAAGCAGTTTGGCTCAGAAAGTTGTTATCTAATCTGTTTGAGGGAAAGCTTGACTCAACGATCAGCCATTGCGATAATCAGAGTTGCATAAAGCTTTCAAAGAATCCAGCGTTTCATGGCAGATCGAAACACATCGAAATGAGGTATCATTTCATCAAAGACCTAGTGCAAAGAGGTGCTCTGAAGTTGCAGGACATTCTTAGAGAGGAACAGATTGCAGATATCTTGACCAAGCCTCTGACAACATCAAAGTTTGTGTACTTTCGTGACAAGCTTGGTATGGCAGAGAATTCCTCTCTCATTGAGAGGGAGTGTTGATTTTTCTGAGCAGCATCGAGAGGCCCTCTCTTCGAAGAATGGGACCACTTGGTCCGAGACCACAGTGAAGACTTAACCCAGTGTTGAGTGACCATTCTGTTGAATGGTAGATATCTGGTTTGGGACCATGATATAGACCCAGATCTTCCCTGGGTAGACTCAACCTTGTGTTAAGTAGGAATCTGGTCTAGGACCATGATGTAGACCAGTTTGGGACTGGTAGACTCAGCTTAGTTCTGAGTAGCCATTCTCTTGGAGAATGAAGACACTATAAGCCCTAAACTGGGTCTGGGCATGTGTGTTGCACTTTAACCCTTGATTTATGGGCTTGGTGTGCTTCTCCAAGGATTAGCTACCCTTGGTTAAATTACCCTAGTACTAGATCTAGGTGTCACACAGTGTATGAGATAAACGCATTAATAACTCTCTTGGTTTATGATGATGTATTTTTGAAATAAAAAAGGACCACAGGTAACAGGGGCACGTGGAAAAAGGCCAAAGTCAAAAGTCAAAATAAATAAAGACTTGTTGACCATAGGAAAATGACCACAAGTGGAAGTTAAAATAAATAAGGACTTCTTATAAAAGTCAAAGGAAAAATAAAAAGTATTTTTTTGGGTAAAAGTGAAAGTAAAATTAGGAAAAAAATAAAAATATTTTTATTTTTATTTTTCCTAATCTTGTCCACTTACTGGTGAACAAAGGCTATAAAAGAAGATTAAGTGTTCTCATTTACAACACACATTTTTCTCTCACAAGTGACGAAGCCTATCTTATGTTCAAACCCTCAGCTAGGGTTTTATCAGCAAAGTCCATCTTCAGCATTTTGGACAGCTATCTTCAACATTCCATTTTTGGGCAGCCTTCTTCATTTTTCGGGCAGCTGAGATTTTTTTGTGTGGGCAGCCTTTTCTATTTTTATTCGAGCAACTAGTCTTTTTGGGACAACCCCTTCCTTCTTCCCGAGCTGCCTCTGTTTCTTTTTTCTGGGCAGCAGACAGGAAGAGGGAGCAGGGCATGGGCAGAGCAACTGACCCTCCGGGCAGTCCAGAAAATTCACGGGCAGCGTGGCAAAGTCAACGGGCAGACCAAATCAGTCACCGGGCATAAAAGGGGCGGATTCGTACGACTGTACCGATGTAAAACAAAAAAGTGCACACTGTCAATGACAGTCAGATCTGAACCAGCAGTCTCTATTTTGACAGGTAGGAGAGAGAAAATCTCAGGCTTTCTGAAAAGCCCTAAATTTGTAATTTTTGCAAATTCTGGAAAATGTGGGTAAAATTATCAGTCTGATTTTTACTGATAAATTTTACAGTACTGTGGGTAAATTCTAGTTCTAGAATTAAGGAACTTTTTGAAGAATTTTCTAAGTCATCTCATTTACGAGATGAGCTATTACTGATTTTGGGGTTTTTGTCCTTTGAAGGTTTCCCCAATGAAAAATATTGTGTCCATGTGTGCTGATGTGATGAATGTGTTTTTACTACACTGCTGAATTGTTTATGTTTAACTGCAAATTTTAAAAGTTTATGCTAATGCTAAAAATTCAACAAACATGACCATGATCATCTGTCTCATTGGTTGTCCCATATGTCTTGTTGTATTTTATAATCTAAAACTGTTGTTTAAGAGCTACACTAAACATTTCCCTATTCTCTTGACTCGTTAAAATTTTTCCATTGGAAAAAAATTTCTTTTGCATACCAAGGATTTGGTTGTTGTGCGGACTAGTAGGAAAGTCCAATTTAACCAAAAGGGGGGCATGATCAGATTTCATTTCAATAGGACAGTCTCCAATGTCAAACTTCAGCATTCTAGAAGTAAAACTTTGAGAACATATTAAGTAATCTACCACACTTTATCTGTTGTAAGTTTTGCATGTGATACCCATTGAAGTTGGCCACCCTCTCATTCTATTGCAAATGACCATGCCAAACAAACTACAAAGCCCCAGTAATTCTGCCTCAAAGTGTGTCACGCCCCCATTTCCATCTTGCGAGTCCCTTTCCCATGTTTGATCTCCACTCTCTTACAACCATAAGGGGTTGTTTTCCCCTCTTTCCTCATTGCTCAACTGGAGAGATTGATTGTTAGTTGTCCTTGCATTAAAATCACCCAATAACATTCTTTCTCCCAATGGGATGAACACAAAAATGTCTCCTTTCAAAGAGGAATACAGATCTTCGTTGTCTAAATTGCTTCTTTTGTAGATCTTTGAATTTTTTGGCGCAAAATAACAAGCACCCAACCCGAAAGTAACCTCCTTCTCGGTTATTTGTAGGAAAATATATTGTTTGTTTGGTCCCTCTTTCTCCACTTTTACTACACCACCCTACTTTTCATTTACTTGCACAGTAACTCCCCATGCCCTTTTCTTGTCTCATTTCCGTTGTTCGCAACTGAAGTCTTCTTGTACCCCTCGAAATCTGGAACCTTGCAGCCGTCGTGCTCATGTGCTTCAACAAGAATGATAATATACGCCCTCTCTACTATGGGCCCCAACCCTGGATTTCTTCTTCATGAATAACCTATGCAATTCCAACTTACTACATGTGATCAACTGTGTATATTCTTGGTCGAAGAACTGTGTATATTCTTAGTCGAAGAACATCGTGGAGCTGAGGGATGCCCATTGATTGCAACAAGTCTCGAACGACTCAGTGGTATTAATGGCAAAGCAGTGAATCAAAAGACAGTTGAATCTCCATTATGACCAGTTCTCAACAAACAGCTAGTTGAATGGTTTCATGATAGTGGTCGATGTCTTACAAACATGATCGGTAGCTGTTGTGGATGGGCGATTCCTGGATTAAATTACACTGGCGAAGGATGGTCAACAAGCATTAATCGATGGAATGATCTGGTTTCCCAAATGGTAGACTAACACAAGTCGAAGGCCAAATTCCATCGAGTTCGTCGATTATTTGTTGCTTTAAACTTGCATATTGGAGAACAACTAGTGACACTTTTCAACAAAACAAGCTTAAAATTTTTATTTTCTGCTATTGTTATAAAGAAGAGGAAGAACCAGCGACTTTTTAAAAAGTTATTGTTATAAAGAAAAGGAAGAACCCGCAACGTTTAAAAAAATGCAAGCTTCTTGCCAAATGTAAATTACTAACATTGAAGATCCGGAAAACAAAGCAACAAATTAACTAACGAGATGTGTACATGGGCGCATCCAAAAAAAAAATTATAAGGACATCAATCATCTCTGATCATTTCTCCATGTTGGACAAGATTTAATTATTTCTTACAGGTTCTCCAATTTATGAGGAGCTCACTTTCTAGAACCACTTCCTTCCTAGAACCACTGCCTTCCGCTGTTGTTGTCACCCAGACCGGATGAGAGAGGCAACAACGCCAAATGTTGAATTCAGAGGAATTGCATAGCATTCAAGCAGATATTAAGAATACATAGTAACCAAAAAAAATAACATGGCTAAGTCAAACTTTCAACTATTTTTTTCATTCTTGAAATAGTAAAAATGAAATGGTAAATTTATACATCAAAGTGGAGACGTTGGAGCAGTTACACCCATTCCAGCTACTCTTTAGTTAAGTATAATAACATAAACTGATGGCAGATTAAAAGGCCCAAACGGTCCATATATGTTGTTTGGCCTACATCTATGGTGCTTCCTACAAAAAAAAAAGTTTTCTCATATTGTGACTACAGTTTCATAATGACCCCTTATAGAATAGTAGAAAAAAACTTACCTATATTATGTCACATGATTATATTCCTCACTAGGAGAGGTTACATCAATGTCTTTTATGGGTTTTATTATAGATTAAATGATTATGGTGTAAGTCAATTTAGAGAACATCGGAGCTTCCTTCAATTGATCAAATACATCATCGATTCAAGGATTTGGATATCACCAAGGAGGAGGCAATTTTTTATCTTCGTTAATTCAATAAATTAATGTTGTATCCTTAAGTAGGGTCATAGCCATCTAGGCCTTCTCAAGAGAATTATATGGCTTAAAACCAAAGAATCATTTTACTCCCTATTGACATCATATTAATATTCTATGTCTAGATATAGTATGTGCTTGAATTCATTGAGAAAATTGAAGGATTATCTATATGTGGATCGCCATCCATACATATAGGGAAACTTGCAATTTTTAAGATCGAGAACATATGCAATAACATATAAATACAAGATCTAACATGTCTAAACTAATATGGAAATCAAATCATCAAACCAAAATAGTAAGATCTAAGAAAAAAAAGAGACAAGAGACTAGAGATTTGTGTGGTAAAACCCCAAGATGGGGAAACATCCACAAATGTAAGGCCTTCTTATTCTTCAGCAAACTCCTCCCAAATACAATTGTTAGAGCATACACATGTATGGAGTTCAAACAGGGTCTATAGAAATATACAGCATATGGATGATCTAGCCTTAGGACCCATAGGTTCTAGGCTAAAGATGAATACCATAAGTCACTCTAGCCATTTAAATGATTCAAGACTAACGGTCTCATTCTATAGTAACTAAGAGAAACCTAAACCATTAATCTTCAGGCACAACCAATCCATAAAGGTTGATGATAAGCTCATTAAGAGATAATGGAAAAGTGGTGGATAAGAATGACCTATTAGTGTAAGTCAATGTAACTTGTGTAAGCAAGGATTCCTTGATTCTTTGTGAGTAGCATGAATTTGTATTTTCCAACTGAAAAAATAAAAAGGTCAATGTAACTTGAAAAATAGGTCACCACCACATGCTCCCAAAACTATATCCATGTGCACGTGTAATATTACAAAAGTTTAGTGAAGCCAAGTTACATGTAGAAGTACCATGCAGATGTTGTTATAATAATCATCAGTATGATTCTAGGTACAAGATTACATCAAGCCACTAGACAAAATTACAGCACATTCTAGTAAGATTTGTTAACATCTCAAGAAATTAGTGCATAAGTGCAAATTCTATATTTGTCGAGTAATTTATAACAAAGCTTCATGTCTAGGATTGTCAGATTATATGTTTGTGTAGTTGCAATTCAAAATTTGTTTATTGGAGATGAGTTTATAGTGTACTATAAGCTTATAGTCCTAAATGTAGTAAGAAACAAATAAAAGTGGTTGGTGTTCCGTTATAGGTCACAATGGGGCATAAGAATAAGGGGGAAAAATACGCTGTATAAATTTTCAACTTTAAAGCTTTTATTGAAAATTTGTATTGATAGAATATTGAAATATTCATATGTTCCTTCTAAAAAATAGCTCTTAAATTATTTTGTCCAACATTCTCATGTAGTTTGTTCAATTTAGTTACTACATTTAACTTATTTTTATCTATTGCATTGGGAATTATAAATACAAAATATATTTGTGCATATGGTATCCGATGTTACAAGAGTATCATTAATGTGTATTTATATGATGATATAAGTGATGATGAACATGTTATCACACCACTTCCATTTGATCATGTTACTTTTCCTTCGAGAGAGGAAGGGCATTTTGGAAAATTATTTGCACGACAAGTGTGATGAGGTTTCGAATGTGCCTCATTTACAACACCAACTTCCTATTTTATATACTATTGTCTTTGATGTTGGTAGGTCAATTGGCACTGGTAAAAGATACAAAATAGTGTAGATAATGTGAATATGAATAGTGGATATGAGATCGTACACCATACACATAGTAAAAACCAAATGTTACATAATGCTTTTGAGAGGGAATACACTCAAATTTTATGTAGAACATGAAGACGGTGATGGTGTTGCAAACCATGCCATTGAACTAGAGAATTTGATGTTAGTTGTATAAAAATCATTTTCTATAGTGGTTGATGAAGCAAACTGACCTAAGTTGACTAATGTTCTAACACTTTATAATTTTAAAGAAACAAAGGGATTGCCATATAGTAAACTTACATGTTTGATAAGGTAAATAATGGAATGTACTATAGTATAATTTGATTTATGAGTTCTTCAGTATTTTCATATTCTTAATTATTATTTAGTGGTTAATGTTATTTAATGTTATCAATTTATTGCAAGATAAGTTGTTGCCATTGGACGATGCACTTCCTAGTACATGTAAAAAAGGTGTTGATTGCAAAGTATACCAAGCATGCCCAAAATATTGTATCTTAAACAAATAATGACATAAAGATAACTATGTGTTCAAAATACAAAACAAGTCAATTGGCAAGCAAAGGATTTTTCCTGAGTCAAACAAGACAAACTCGACATTGGCTGAGTTCACTCCATCAACGCAAGTTTCATTAATGATCCTTAATTTTAATCATCCAAGTCCTCAATATGCCTTTAAAATCCCTTTTTAGTGCAATTTCAATCATTTATTCCACCTCTTTCCGCAAAATTGCTCTATGTGGGTTGAGTGCAGTTGTAAAGGAGGCCAAAGTAACATATTTTTTGCCTTCAAAAATAGAAAACCTTGAGGATCAAGCAGCCCAAGACATGGGAAAAACTGCTACTTAGTTTATTTAGTATCTAGTAAACTTTTATAAACATATGCTTCAGTTTTTTTGTCAGATTCTTCTTTGAAGGAATATCATATGAAATACTTAATTATCATATATTATTCATTGAATAGACATGGCGGTAATATATATATATTACTTTGCCAAGTTTTTCACGATTGATCCCCAATCAAATTCAAACTCCTTTATTGGCCTCGACAAGTGTTTGGCCTTCCGAAGAGTTGGAATGGGGAGGTGGCATATCGCCAAGACGTGATGTATTTGCTTTCTTAGTTCCCATGTAACATGGGACCGTCTCTCACGAATCGTCCAGGTAAAAAATAAAAAATAAAGATCAGCCTATACGTATAATAATGGTCTCTACTTTTCCAGGCCGTCTCTCACGAATCGTCCAGGTAAAAAATAAAAAATAAAGATCAGCCTATACGTATAATAATGGTCTCTACTTTTCCAGGACATTGTTTAATAGCAGCATTTATCAATGCCTTATTGTAGCATAACCTAAAATAAATTTATATAATAGCGACAAGTATAGCAGGAGGTGCAAAACAGGGAAAGGAAGGTTCTCATAGACAGCAACAAAGTGGGATTCCTCAGACTAGTGGTCATCTGGAGGTAATTCTATGCTGCGCCAATTTCATCCATCCAATTCTTTCTGCATCGCATCACTTGGACATGCACTATGAACCTAACTGCATTAGCAGATGTAGGGAATACCTAATGGGAAATACATAACTCAATACAGTGAATAAAACAAAATTTTAACGTCATCTTCCCTTATGGGTCGGAAGAACAAGTAAATTCTTCAACCTCAATTATAAATAGGAGCAAAGAAAAATGCATCAAGCAAAATATGGGAGTGTGATTATCCATCCACCGTATATATAAAACTATCGGCATTGGTGAGACCACCGAATTTGTGTCCCTGTGAAAACACGATATAAATAAGATGTCTTCTTGAGGTTGAAGAAATGCATAGTTGAAATGTGTATGTAGACCCAGGGAGGAGGTGATGTAATGACTGAGTGATTGGTAAGCCCAACCAACTAACAATCATGTTAGCCAAGCCAAACAAAAGCATCTGCTAGCCTGGCACATTTAAAATTAAAGGAAAATTGTGTATTTTCATTTTCAACTCGTTTTCTATCACTGCAAATGTGGCCGGGACTAGTTGGCACACCTACCACGACACTATGCTATATCTCTTAAAGGGAGGACATTGTCCAAATACTATTTTATTTCATTAGCATAAGTTGCAACTTTCATCGCTAATTAGGTTCAATAAATGAGTGATCCTATAAGGAACCAGCCTTTCTAACATTTTCTTCTTTTAGAGCAGCTTGCACTGCATTAAGAACCAATGGCATCAGCTTGGCATTAGTTGCAATTATACCCTTTTCCACATCCAGATACCTCCCCTGTGAGAAATCAAGAGGTTTCCCACCAGCATCAACCACAACACCACCAGCCTCTGCAATTTAGATGAATTTTCTAGTCAGCAAAGGGAACAAATAAGATATGCTGTGAGTTCATAATCCTGACAGCCGGCTAGTTCTTCAATTCAAAATGATTGGATTGTGTTGCATTGATATGAAAAAGATGACCAACGTGATCATATAGACAATCATGTAGAAAGGAAATGAGTAAATCAAAAAACATACATAGAGATATTACAGAGTCAATTTCCAACAGAACATGAATATTGATGAACATAAAGATAAACTAGTGCCCATTAACGGAATAGGCTATTCATGTAGCAAACCGTCCTTATTTTCTAGTGAGTTTTCTTGACAAATCCATCAGTATTTTTATGGATTGTTGAAACTATATATTGTAAACACTGAAAATGCAGTATGGAGTTGTTCCAATGAGAAGTGGAGTCTACAAATCTACCTGCTGTCAGAATTTTCCAAAATTACAGAATTTCATTGTTAAAATCATGATTTTCCCTGGCAGAGAGGGAAGTTTGTTACACGAATAGAATGCTCCGCCATTGAATACCCAAACTGAGAAATATTACTATGAGTCGACAATTCATGTGAGGAGGGAGCATCATCTCACCAACGTCCATCGAGGGGTTGTTTAATAGTTACAACTTACAACCCAACAAACCTGTTATTCACATGTCATAACTAAAATCCTAAAGTTAGACCACATATATCATATCCTACATTAGATGCTAATGTTTATCGGCCATCATCTCTGTAACACCACATTTTTTACCCCATTATGTAATTATATAATAATAATAATAATAATGAAATGGCTAGAAGCCAAATAAAAATGGTCAAGGATAACCAAATGTATTGTAATAATGTAAAATGATAGTTGGTATAAATCCCGTATGGCTGCAAATGAAGAAGGATGAAGAAGAAATGGGGGGGCTACGATTCCACATGGGGGGAAGTGAAAGGGGGTCTAAGGGGGAGATAACCCTAGTGACTTATTAATCTAAGACATTTTCCCTTTTTGAAAATCTTAGAAGGTAATTCTATCCTAAGGTCCCTAAAGCCATGTTTATGAGAGTGACTTAATTAGACATAACTTTATTATAATCCAAAATTGGGATTAAGAGGGGATAAGTGTGCTCCTCATGGGTGCGACATGGCAAGTTATAGCCATGAATAAATAACTTGCCTTCTTGCAAGTTGTGATTGCAGATGGGCTCGCATGGTTGCATCCCATTCCAATTGATCAACTGAGGCACCATGCATTTACTCCATTGCATGGGGACATGCAATTGGGTACAACCCAAGATTCCATGGATCAATTTCCAAAGCATCAAAGTACAAAGATTCAGTGGTTCAATATGAAAAAAATGGCCAACCCTTAACTATCCAAAATTAACAAATATTGTTAATGAAGTCTTGGTTCAGCAGTGAAGATAGTCACGGATGAATATCATCAATGGGGTCTTAGCTCGGTGATGAAGATGGTAGTTTGTGATGCCACGCACTAAAGTTGGATTCACCTGAATACATGAATAACTAGTTGGGACAAGGTGCAAACCTCGCTGAATTTGAGGGTATAGTAAACCCTTGCAACGACAACTTCGCTGAATAGAATTGCTTGTTGATGTATTTGTAACTTCGGAATGTATTCACTTGTATATCTTATGTATTGTATTTCATTGTACCCCGATGTTCCCATCAGGAGAATCTTTAATTTAATCAAGTCATGTAAAGTCATAGAG
This sequence comes from Pseudotsuga menziesii, assembly GCA_001517045.1. Lineage (NCBI taxonomy): Eukaryota > Viridiplantae > Streptophyta > Pinopsida > Pinales > Pinaceae > Pseudotsuga > Pseudotsuga menziesii. Next base: position 1,185,103 of record LPNX010641760.1, on the reverse strand, counting down.
GTTAACCCTCCTTTGTTGATCGGGGGGCAAAGTCCCCACAGTTGAGGGGCACTAGGGTTATTAGACTCTTCTAGTGAAGTCGGCCCTGGTAAGTAATTGTCAAGTCAGAAACTAGTATAAACAGAGAGTGAACCTCTCTATTTGTAACACACACTCACTCAATTGTAGCGCATGAGTGAGAGAAGAGGAGCTCGCACAAGTGAGAGAGAGAACAACTGTCAGAGATCATCTTTGTGTTTTTTTGTTTTACTTTTGCTATTGGTGCTCATTCTATCTCTGAGGAAGTTGCGGGGTTTTCTCTTTTATGGTTTCCCCGAGGAAAACTATTTGTGTCTCTTGTCTCTTGTGATTATTGTTGTGCATGTTATTCTCTCAGATAAGATCCTAGATCATATTGATTAAATGATAAAAATCTAACATGGTATTAGAGCTAACCTGAGAAGAAGACACAGTGCAGCTGCAAAAGCTAGGGCTTCTTACTTTTTGGGTCTCTCTCCACAAATCATCAGCAAAAATAGGGTAGGCTAACTCTCCATTGAAGGGCATATCTTTCTGTCGAAGTAGAATTTGATTCCGGGCATTTCCAGTTTTTGACCTGTCACTATTGCGAGAAATTAGGGCTTTTCACAGAAGAGGAATTTTTGAATGAGCCCAGCATAGGATTGCTCTCCTCCTCAAAATCAAAATTTAGAGACCAAGATCAAAATTTTTGGTTGGGTAAAAATCCAGGAAAGTAAAACCCTAATTTGACCCCGGACCTGAAAACCCTAAAATACTAAAACTAGTAGTTTTGGCACATTCGCTGTATCTCGAGCTTGGAGAAGACTCAGGAGCCGAAACTTTTACAGGCCAAAGATAAATTCTTGATGTACCCTGTGTAAAAGTTTCGGCCTCAGATTCGCTATATTCTGGGAGATATGATTCCTCCAAATTAAGGTTCCAGCCTATCCCAGGATTCATCCCTAAACAGGACACCATGGGAGAATTACTATATCTCAGGCTATGAAAGTCCAAATGAAATTTCACAAGATGTTCCAGATAGGGCACGAACTGTACTTTCTATGGTAAAAGTTTCAGACCCCGAAGGTGAAACAATGACATGTGGCAGTATGTACAATTTCGTCATGCTAAACAGTCCTGAAATAAGTCATCTTGGGAAAACTCTCATAAGTCCCAATTTGTGAAACCAATTCTGCTCAAACCTAAGGTGTTGGAATGAAGACAGACGAGGCTACCTCAGTGCGAAGTTTCAGACACAGAGGAGCATTACTTTCGGATATATTGCAGAAACAATATGAGGAAATTCTACAGAACAAATTGAAGAAAACTAGGGCATCAGATATTTTGCAGTTCTGATTACAGTTTTGGGAAAATGGGAATGCTGCTCAGCTCGCCTTGAGGAGGCTCATCTTTCTATCCAATCAGATCTGAAAGATTCCAAGTTTTGAAAAATAGGGTTTCTCTAACAAACCCTAGATCAACCAGATCTGGAACCAGGACGGACACCTCAAATCGATAAGATCTAATCTTTTGCTATTTACATTTGAGGTTCTCATTTCAAAATGACTAATCACACTAGCTTGGTGAAGCTAACAGCTTCCAAGCATGGAAGTATAGGATCTCACTAGTTCTTGAATTGGACACCTACATAAGTGGAGAGGTTCCAGTTCCAGAGGGAGATGAGGCCAAAGCCTTACACAAGAAGAACTTGGTCAAGGCCAAGAGGATCACCTTATACCACAAGTGTCTTCCCTAAAGACAGCTAAGGAGATGTTTGATTCCTTGACCAAGCTATTTGAAGGGAAGAATATAAATCGGAAGAAGTAAAGGAACTCCGTGATCCTTGAAGAGAGTATGTCGCAGCTTGTTCAGCTAGTTGTGAGGCAATGTGGCTGAGGAAGCTACTATATGATTTGTTTGATCTCCAGTTGGATGCTACTTGTATAGATTGCGACAACCAGAGTTGTGTGAAGTTGTCGAAGAACCCGGTGTCTATGACAAGTCGAAGCATATCGAGATCAAATATCACGATATCAAGGATATGGTGCAGAGAGGAGCAGTGAAGCTCCAGTATGTTGCGACGGACGATCAGATAGCTGAAGTGTTGACCAAGCCATTAGCCAGAACAAAATTTGAGTACTTTAGGGAGAAGCTTGGTGTTCTCCAAATCGAAGTTCCTCCCAAGAGGAAGTGATGAATCCGTGAGCCTTTCTGACATGGTGGTAGGATTGGTTCCTCCCATGGTCAGATGTAAGTGCTGTGCCTTTCTAACATGGTGGTAGGATTGGTTCCTCCCATGGTTAGATGTAAGTGCAAAGCTTTTCCCCGGATGGTAATAGGTGTGTCCTACCATGCCAGCGGATGTAAGTGCAGAGCCTTTCCCCGGATGGCAATAGGTGTGTCCTACCATGCCGACGGATGTAAGTGTAGAGCCTTTCCCCGAATGGCAGTAGGTGTGCCCTACCATGCCGGCAGATGTAAGTGCAGAGCCTTTCCCTGGATGGTAGTAGATGTGTCCTACCATGCCAGCGGATGTAAGTGCTGGAGACTTTTCCTGGATGGTAGTAGGTGTGTCCTACCATGCCAGCGAATGCAAGTGCTGGGGCCTTTCCCTGGATGGTAGTAGGTGTGTCCTACCATGCCAGTGGATGTAAGTGCTGGAGCCTTTCCCAAATGGTAGTAGGTGTGTCCTATCATGCTGGTGTATGTAAGCGCTGGAGCCTTTCCCGGATGGTAGTAGGTGTGTCCTACCATGCCGATGATATAAGCGCTGAAGAAGAAGACCTAAATGGAGGCTAGGCCTACAACCAGCATGAAAAAGGGTTGGCTATGTAGAACTTCCTATGACAAGTAGAATTGAGAGATAGCACCATTTGCTCGAGATAGCAAGAGCAGTGATGATGATGATGATCCAGCTCTGATGATGATCCAGCTTTGATGATGATCCTGTGATGAAGACTTGTGCCGATGAAATGTGTCAAGAGAATACCTTCCTAGTTAAGAGGGAGTGTTGATTTATTTGTAACTTCGGAATGTCTTCACTTGTATATCTTATGTATTGTATTTCATTGTAGCTTGATGTTCCTATCAGGAGAATCATTAATGTAATCAAGTGATGTAAAGTCATAGAGGTTAACCCTCCTTTGTTGATCGAGGGGCAAAGTCCCCATAGTTGAGGGGCACTAGGGTTATTAGACTCTCCTAGTGAAGTCGAACTTGGTAAGTTATTGTCAAGTCGAAAACTAGTATAAATAGAGAGTGAGCCTCTCTATTTGTAACACACACTCACTCAACTGTAGCGCATGAGTGAGAGAAGAGGAGCTAGCACAAGTGAGAGAGAGAACAACTGTCGGAGATCATCTTTGTGTTTTTGGATTTTACTTTTGCTATTGTTGGCCATTCTATCTCTAAGGAAGTTGTGAGGTTTTCACCTTTATGGTTTCCCCGAGGAAAACCCTTTGTGTCTCTTGTCTCTTGTGATTATTGTTGTGCATGTTATTCTCTCAGATAAGATCCTAGATCATATTGATTAAATGATAAAAATCTAACAAATTCCATGGATCAATTTCCAAAGCATCAAAGTACAAAGATTCAGTGGTTCACTACGAAAAAAAGGGCCAACCCTTGACTATCCAAAATTAACAAATATTGTCAATGGAGTCTTGGTTCAGCATTGAAGATAGTCACAGATGAATATCATCAATGGAGTCTTAGCTCGGTGATGAAGATGGTAGCTTGTGATGCCACGCACTAAAGTTGGATTCACCTGAAGACATGAATAACTAGTTGGGGCAAGGTGCAAACCTCGCTGAATTTGAGGGTATATTAAACCCTTGCAACTAAAACTTCGCTGAATAGAATTGCTTCTGATCATTGGTTCAACTCTTAAGGGTTGTCTCACCCATATAAATGGGCCGATTGAGGTGTAGAAATCTCACGAATTGGGCAATTAATATAACTTTTGAAATTTCACCTCAATCTTGATGTTTCTCAAATTTATTCCCTGTGAACTTTCAGCCTTCAGGCTGGAAATATTAAATTGCAATGGTAATATTTCACTTCCCTTCAGCCAATTTCATCCCCCTTCAACCCAATCTCACCCAGTAGCCTAAGAAAATATATACCATATGAGTGTAATTTTATATCACAATGCTCAGCACTTAGGGCACTTTTTAAGGCATATAACATATCTGAACTCTCTTATTACAACAGAATATAACAGCAGCAATTCTTCTCCTTTATCTTTAAGATGTGTTACACTGCTAAACCAATTCAGTGATATGTTAAGTCAAATCAACATGAACAACAATGGCTGAGATCTACTCAATCATGAAGATAACATAACCTGAAAATCAAACCTAAAAGTACACAAAATTTGGATAGCTGGAAACTTCATATATATATATATATATATATATAGAGAGAGAGAGAGAGAGAGAGAGAGAGAGAGAGCTCAAAGAAACCATATGAAAACGCTAGCCACCAACTCCTTGCTAGGAATCACCCCCAACCAAAGCTGGTAACTCCACCAAAGATCCTCAACATGCTAGCACCAACACCAACAAGTCCTCCAAGTACATACACCAAGCTTGTATCACACAAGTTCTCCACACTAGCACTTGTGTCTTCGTTAGGGCTTACAAACCCTAGCCATGTTGCATTGCACAAGTACATGGCAAGATAACTTTAGCGTTAACCTCCAAGTCTGCATGTCCATCCTACAGTTTGAGTCCTCAAACCCTATGTCTTCAATTCTTGCAGCAAGACAAACACCAAGACCTCCATGGAACATCAAGATTACAATAACAAAGTCTTCTTCCAAGGCATCACACCAAGCTAAAGAATCATCAAACTAGGAACTCCATGCTCTTGCCCTTGCCTCCATGCATCCCACAAGAACAAGGCTATACAACCATACAAGGAGTTAGTGCCACTCTCCATGTCTTGTACGAGGGTAAAAACCCTAGCACTATAACAACAGCCACAAGACACACCACAAACCTTCATGTTTGTCTCTAGGGTTTACTTCTCTTTTCTTGTCTTCTCCAAGGGTGTCCTCATGAACCCTAGCATGTCGCTCCATACAATGAATTGTCTTCTCACTCTTGCAGCCATGGGGATAAAAGAAATAGATGGCAGATTGCAAAGACGGAGGAGTATGGGTAGCAACAAACATGTCAAAGATTTCTCTGAAGAAATAGCGTAGTTTTCTAGTAAGGGAACTAAAAGAGTTGCATCCAATCAACGTTGTGATGTTTCTTTAGCATTTTTTGTTTAATGATTGGAAGTGCACATATGCGCCACTTTTCTTGAGATGTGGAAGCCAACAATAGCAATTAATGACAAGTTATTAATGCGAAGGAATCAATGATTGGAGGTGCACATATGCACCACTTTTCTTGAGATGTGGAAGCCAACAATAGTAATTAATGACAAGTTATTAATGCTAAGGAATCAATAGGAAGATGAGGCAAATTCAGGAAGAGTTGTCACAACTGAGCATGCTTGCTTTGAGTATGATTGGATGATGGAACATCATGCCTTCTCTAGTTCCATGTGCACACATCCAAAGGAAAAAACATGCCATGATAGATCAAGAGTTGTTGTCAATGTTCATTAGACTAGAGTCTAGAAGGTAAAGGAAAGCAAATGGCAATATTCTAGATGTGTGCAATTACAGATTCTAGTGGAAAACGAAATCGGCAAGTCTTCTTTCATTGTATGAACCATGTAGACCACTAAGATAAGTACGCACAAGAAAAATAAATTGTGCAAGTTTTTTCTTTTCTCCAAAAGAATTTGTGGGATAGGAGAAAATCGCAATTGAGCAAAACACCAAAGGTTGAAGAGGGTAGAAATTGTTGTGTTGACCTAATAAATCATCAAGAAGAAGAGAAGAGATGGAAATACTGCAGCACCATTTTAGGAATGCAAACCATTTTATTCGTTGATGATTCAAAGTAAGGTGATAGATTAAAATTACCAACGGTATTAAAATTATGAGTAGAGAAATCCTATTTAGGGGTCAAAGATTTTGCAGGACTCAAAAGACTCTTGGTGGGGAGGTGTGATTCAAAATGGATCCATGAAGCAGAATCTAATCACCAAGAATAACATTGGGTAAGTTCGGGCAATGGACAAAAGAGGAAGAGATTGAGAAATAAAATGAACTAGTAGTAGGTTCACACAATTTTAGCACTCGGTATAGCTTTCGGAATTGTAAATCTCTTTCTTGCTTGGATTTTTGGGTGAAATTGTGTTTTCTATCCTTGGTAAAGATTCTCTATCTTCATGGTGAGAACAAGGTGAAGGCAATGTTTTTGTTCATCCAAAGTTGCAGGTTTCAAAACTGCAATCCTAATAGATCTTAGCATTAAGCCCCTTTCTTTGTGTGAAGGCCTCAACCTTCATTCTCTTCATTGGTCAAAGCCTCCTTCCTTATACTAAACCCTCCTTCACGCCTTGGCAAAAAACTTTATTTAGACATTGTTGATGTCTTTAGCTCGGATAGTAACTTCTGCATAGGTTTAGTGTCAAACGTGCATGCAGTTGTCCAAGTCAAATCTATTTTGTAATTCACTTTATTAATTAAGTAAAAGTCTTTTTGTTGTTGTTGAGTCTAATAAAGTGTATTTTAATACAATAGTGATTTAGACTATCTCAGTTGTACATTTTGTTAACCATTAGAAGATCTACAGTGTGCCATACCAAATATGCCAAAGAGGAGGGGTCTTTTTCATTATAAAGGCTAGGTTTGGGGCTCGATTATGTAAAAGTGTTGGTCTAGTAGGGCTCAAGACCCGTGGTCTGTCATGGCAGCTTCTCTTGGTTTTCAAGTCAAGGAGTTGGCTTAGTGGCATAGCTGACTATCCCTTGGTGTAGTGAAAGTTCCCCATCGTGTTGGGCTTTTATGCCCATGGGTTGGTGTTTGGTGCTTCTTGGGGTGACTCAATTATGACACATGGCTTAGGGGCTCCCAACCACACTTGTGTTTATGCTTTGTAGAAGGTGATTGCGCGTGTAAGGGTTGTCACACCCATCTTTGCACACCACATTTATGCCCACTTGGACCTATTTTGTCATGTGTAAACCCTCCTCTTGGCTCAAGCATGCCTAATTGATGATGATGCCATCCTTTTGAATAGGCCATACCACCTAAAGGAGGAGGGCATTAAGGGCAAAAGCACATCATTGGGGTTAGTTGGGCATGATGTCCTCCTTCCATGCTCAACATTTCATTAAGTTGCAACAAGTCATCATTTTTGTCATTATTTTGTGTATTGTGTGGTTTATTCCCCAAATTGTGGGTGACAAACCCTACAAAAGTCATTTTAAGTCATTTAAGTTACTTAAAGTCAGTTTAGAATCTCAATGTTCCACGGGGACACGTCCCGCAGGATCGGGGAGCGTTTCCACGTTTCCTGCGTCCCGGGGACTTGGGGACTCCTGTGCGACACTTTCCCTCCCCAACCATCCCCCTGTGAATTTTTTTTTAATATTTTCCCATTATTTTCACATTTTACAATTCCTACTTGATACTACTTAGAAAATAAACTGATATATTTAGTATTCACATTGCACAATCATTAATATACATCAAATGAATTATTATTTTTTATATTTTATTTTATTTTTATAATTTTAGAGATGTCCCCACGTCCCCCCCGAATATCCCTAAATTTGGGGGTGGTCTCCACGCGTCCCGAATGTGCGTTTCCCCGCTCCCGCATCCCCCCGTCCCGCAAACTTGGGGGAACATTGGTTTAGATAGGTCGGCCTAAAAAGGAGGTTAAGTTAGCCTAAGTCACATATAAATAAAGGCTAGCCTCCACATTTGTAACTCAAGCTCATAGGATCAAATAAAATTATTTCTCTTTTTCTACTTATCTATCTTGGCAAAGTGGTGTGCACCTCTCTTCATGGCACCTTGGAGCTTAAATGTGGTATTTTCTTGGTGTTTGAAGGTTGATACTTAATCTTGCAAGACTTGTCTAAGGGAAAGAATTCTTGGGAGAATAACTTTCTTCTTCTTTGCTCTTCTTTTGTGGTGAGAATCTGTGTTTGTCTTGTCTTGCACTGTCGGAGACATCCAAGGTAAGAGGCAATTAAGGTTTTTATGCATAATAACACTATCTTGTAAGTGAGACATCCTTCCCTACAGAGTGTCTCTTGTTAGGCCTTTGGCACCTCTATTTACCCTAATTAGATCAAAACCAACACAACCCAATTTCTTGGTTTGCCCATCATCAAATTCGATTGCCAATTATTGAGAGGAACTCTAACCACGATTCCTCGATGGCCTTGTAGGGAAGAGACTTAGGTCTTTATTTCCTTTATCTTCACTTGGAATCTATTTTACTCAATTTTGTACTATATTAATGAAAAAATACAAAAAATCATATATTGTGAAAAACCCTAAAAATTGTATATTTTTGCAAAAATTCCAAAAGTATTTATTTTGTGCCCTAGTTTATTTTAATTCTGATTTTCTGAAATATTCAATCGCAGTAATAAATTTCAAATCTAGATCAAATACTAAAAAACCCAAAAGTTAAAAAAATTGCAAAAAAGTCAATTTTAGCCCTAAAAAGTACCCTAGAGGAGGTGACGTCACCCTAGGGCTAGGTGACATCAACCCTTAAGGCTTGTTTCAGATCTAGTTAAGTGTTATTGCAGCTTCATTTCAAAGAAAAATCAAACCCTAGGGGTTTGAGGAAGTTTGGGTCACATCCTAGGTTAACCAAGAAGACCTTAAGAGGATTTGAAGTCAAGAATATTTCTTGTTCATCTTGACTACAAAAAAACAAAGACATGAAGCGTAAATCAGCATTGAAACACATCTTTCATCCACAAGAAGAGGAGCTCCCTAGGATTTAAAAATATTTAGCCGGCTACCGAGATGTAAAGTTTGCATGTTTTCAACAACTAGTTTGTGAGTTATCCCGTGTTTTATATTGCTGGTTTTTACTATAGAAAATAACATCAGTAATTTACATAATCATCATTGCTTCTAACCATAGCTACATATATCGGCGATATATCGCGAGTCATTCCCCTTGACTATATATTGCCACTCAAAAATCACGACATTTTGAATATATCACAATATATTGAATAAATTTGATACAAAATCACAAAACTTCTTTATTGGACTTTTATCAAACACTTTCATTGCAAATCTGATTTATTACTTTTCTGAACTAATAATTTATAAAATGAATTTATCCAATAGTTTATGCATAAACACCAATGCACTCAAAATCAATCTGAAGATAAGTGTGACAACACAAATTTAGGGCCAAGCCCAAGGAAAACCCTCATCAGAGGAAAACCCAGAGAAAGAATTTTATTTATGAGATAAAATCAAAAATTCAACAACTAAGAATTTCTTCTACAACACCAAAACAATTTTAGAAACCCTCATTCATTTGTAAATCTGCATTGGAAAATGTGACAAATATACTCACAGTCAACTCACACATGCGAACTGTACTCAACAGGTTTCTCGGGATTTGTGACAGGTAAGGACTACGGATTTTGCCCATCATTAAATGCATAAAAAAACTGTCTCGAAATTCATGCCTGCAATCTTCCTCGATTTATGTGCTTGTACAGCCTGCAATAATGCCTATATGGTCTAGTTGTATGGTCCAATGAATGCTATAGAAATTTCTTGGGAATCGTGCCTTCAATTTATCTTGATGATCAATCTCTCACAAATCAGAAATCTTCTTCAAGATTAAATTTCTCTCTCTTAAACACGACTTTTATCAAACACTTTCACTGCAAATCTAATTTATTACTTTTCTGAACTAATAATTCATAAAATGAATTTATTTGATAGTTTAAGCGTAAGCACCAATGCACTCAAAAGCAATCTAAAGATAAGTGTGACAACACAAAAATTTAGGGTCAAGCCCAAAGAAAACCTCATCAGAGGAAAACCCAGAGAAAGAATTTTATTTATGAGAGATAAAATCAGAATTTCTTCTACAGCACCAAAACAATTTCAAAAACCCTCATTCATTTGTATATATGCATTGGAAAATGTACCAAATATACTCACAGTCAACTCACACGTGCAAACTATACTCAGCAGGTTTCTCGAGATTTGTGCCAGATATGGACTGTATGGATTCTGCCCAACATTAAATGCAGAAAAAAAAAACTATCTCGAAATTCATGCTTGCAATCTGCCTTGATTTATGTGCTTGTACGGCCTACAATAATGACTGTACAGTCCAATGAATGCTACAGAAAATTCTTGGGAATCGTGCCTTCAATTTGTCTTGATGATCAATCTCTCACAAATTAAAAATCTTCTTCAAGATCTAATTTCTCTCTCTCACTCGTCTTCTCCTTCTGATGTCTCTCTATTTTCCCTAAACACTCTTTTATACTTTATCTATTGAAACCCTAATCCTAACTACCATAAATATCTAATCAAAGAATGAGATTGATTAGATCCTAGGATTCTCATTAATTGCACAAAGTAAACTCACTTTTATTTAATAAAGTGCACATTAAATATTTGGGCCCCACAACTTAAATCTCACTTTAATGATGAAGTACAAACACAGTTTTAAAATATAAAGTCACTTTACATTAAAAAGTTGCCTAGGAAAATACAACTTATGTCCCCCCGATGTGACATCAAAATCATGGGGAAGGACCAATTGAGTTATAAAAACTAACACTCCCTCTTAACGAGGGAGGTCCTTCCAATAATGCCTGTACCTCCACCACCTGGGTCTCTGTCCTCTGAAGCAGCTCCCTCTCGCTCTGGAATGTGACCTAGAGATCCATGTTGAAAAACAACTCTAAATTGAGAATTGTGAGGGGAATCCTCTCTAACCCTTGCATCTGCTCACAACCTTCATACTAGCCAAGTCTCCTTCCAGTATAACTCTCCTCATCTTAAGGTATTATCTGTGCACCTGTCTCATCTTCAGATTTAGTCTCAAATAACCTTCCACCTGACCTGGAAATATCACCTCTCCCTGCAGAAAATAAAGTCTGTCTCTTCTATTCCCAAGTATAATCATGGTACCAACTGGGTTCTCTACCCTTATACCGAAACATATGTCCTCTCTTGACAAAGAGTCCATACCCATTATCCTCCAATGATGACATAGAAAGTATGCTAACTTTCACACCCAGAACAAACAGTACCCTGTTTACTTCAAGAATCTCTCCCAGATCTAGCTAGAATTTCACAGTTCCAACTCCTCTTATCTCTACCTAAGGATTTCCAATATCTGTTTCAACAAAGTTTCCTGGAGCAATCTCTTCTATCTTCTAAAAAAATACATACTTCCTGGTCATATGGCTAATTCACCTGCTATCAACTATTCATGTGTCATGGTAATCTACTGAACTACCTATACTAGTCTGTATTGATGCCAAGGAAAATTCCTTTTCAAATTGGGTAGTATATTCTTGTACTTTTGTTGATGTTACTCCCTCTTTGTCGTCATCTTTCTTCTTAGGACATTGACTAGCATAGTGTTCGAATTTGTTGCAGTTAAAACACCGAACCTTACTAAGGTCTCTCTCCCTCTTCTTCCCCCCTTTACCTTTTCCTTTGGTAAAAAGGGCCACATTGTCTTCACTCTTCACTGCTCTGAGTGCTATTTTGGAATGTCCCCTCTCAGGACTCTTCTTGAACAAAGTCGTCCCATAACCTTGTCCAATCTGGAAGTTTCTCTCTAGCAACTACTCCTTGCACAAATGTGTGCCATTTTGTAGTGAACCCATTTAGAGCATATCTGACAAGCTCTTCATCCTCCACTTTCTCACCAGCAGCACCCAGTTCATTTCTAACTTGAAAAATTTTGGTAAGATAAGTGGTTACTGTATCAGCATTATTTGTCTTGGTGTTCCTCAGTTTTTCTCTGAGAACCACCTTTTTGTTTTGGTTCTTACTTTGATAAAGAGTACATAAAGCTTTCCAAATATCAAAAGCATGTGACTTACCTTTGATAAAGAGTACATAAAGCTTTCCAAATATCAAAAGCATGTGACTTACCTGTAATGTGAGGAATCACATGATCTTTTATGGAGTCCAAAAAGATTCTTTGTGCCTTGATATTTTTCTTTTCAAAGGCAGTCTTCAGAGCAGCATCTGTGGGAACCATGATGGTGTTAGAAGGACCAACAATATCCCATAGCTCCAACTCTTTGAACAATATAGTTATGTGCTCTTTCCAAGGGTTGAAATTATTAGACCCATCCACTCTGTCTTCAAATAGAAATCCTGGTGAGGTCATGACTTCAACTGATAATCTTTAGCTGATCCTGACTTGAACCTCTTTTGTTCTGTATCTACACAACTTAACACACCTTCTACAGCAATCACGCTCTGATACCATGAAGAAATTTGATAAAGAATCATAAAACTTCCTTATTGGACTTTTATCAAACACTTTGACTGCAAATCTGATTTATTACTTTTATGAACTAATAATTCATAAAATGAATTTATCTGATAGTTTAAGCATAAACACCAATGCACTCAAAATCAATCTGAAGATAAGTGTGACAACACAGAAATTTAGGATCAAGCCCAGGGAAAACCCTCATCAGAGGAAGACCAAGAGAAAGAATTTTATTTATGAGAGATAAAATCAGAAATTCAACAACTCAGAATTTCTTCTACAGCACCAAAACATTTTCAAAAACCCTCATTCATCTGTAAATCTGCAATGGAAAATGTGCCAAATATACTCACATGTGCGAACTGTACTCGACATGTTTCTTGGGATTTGTGCCAGGTACGAACTATACAAATTCTTCCCAGCATTAAATGTAGAAAAAAACTGTCTCGAAATTCATGCCTACAATCTGCCTCGATTTCTGTGCTTGTACGGCCTACAATAATGACTGTACGGTCCAATGAATGCTACAGAATTTTCTTGGGAATCGTGCCTTCAATCTGTCTTGATGATCAATCTCTCACAAATCAGAAATCTTCTTCAAGATAGAATTTCTCTCTCTCACTTGTCTTCTCCTTCTTCTGATGTCTCTCTCGTTTCCCTAAACACTCTTTTATACTATATCTATTGAAACCCTAATCCTAACTACCATAACTATCTAATCAAAAGATGACATTGATTAGATCCTAGGATTCTCATTAATTGCACAATATAAACTCACTTTTATTTAATAAAGTGCACATTAAATATTTGGGCCCCACAACTTAAATCTCACTTCAATGATAAAGTACAAACTCACTTTTAAAATATAAGTCACTTTACATTAAGAAGTTGCTTAGGAAAATACAACTTATGTCCCCCCCATGTGACATCGAAATCATGGGGAAGGATCAACTCAGTTATAAATACCAGCATCATCATTGCTTCTAACCATAGTTACATATATCGGCAATATATCGCGAGTCATTCCCCTTGGCGATATATCGCCACTAAAAAATCACGACATTTATGACATTTTGAATATATTGCAATATATTGAATGTCATAATAAATTGGGAATATATCGCGATATTTTGGAAAATATTGCCCTGCTAAAAAAAATTGCATGGAATTTGAAAAATAAATCCATGGGTTAAGTTTCTAGCAGTGTTATTAAAACCAGATATATTAAATTCTTAAAGTAATAAATGGTAATATTAAATTCTTAAAGTAAAAGTGGCAATCTCCTTAACTTTCATTTTCTATCCTTTTACTTAAATTTTTAGCATTACCATTAATTGTTTCAAGATGTTTGAGAGTGGTTCCAACCTCATTGGACTTCATATGCAAAAAGTAGAATTTTAGATCCCATTCAGGATTCAACAAATTTAATAGCTTTCAGGATTTAAAGATTGCAACGATTCCACTAGATTTTATCACATATGAGGGTATGGGATTGGCATTTAATCAAGCACATCAACCCCTCTATGTACCTTGATGTTGGTGGCATTGACTGTTGAAATCTTTTATCACGACATTTATAAAAATGTACCCTTCACTCATTAAGCATCGGAAGTTTAATAAAAATTGTAGCGTTGACTAATGTCATTGGAGGATCAACTTTGAGATTCGAGGTAGAGGCAAGCACTAGAGCCAAGAGGAGGGGGGCGTAGGGTGTTATTGATGAATAGGATCTCAATATAGGCAATCATTTTTATGATATGCAATTATGGGGGGAGATAATTCACATTGGTTTCCACCACAACCCCATTACCTTCCACCATAGCCCGAGTAGATGGAGCTTCCAATTTGACCCCTAACTCATCCAAACCACCTACAAGACCCCCTACTGCTTCCAAAGGAAGAGTGGTGCCCCTTGCCTATAAAAGGGGTAGAGGGGATTGATGATTCCTACTATTTATTATTGTACTATGTAGTATCTAGATGCCTCATGAGTCATAATGATTCATCCCTTGAGAGACATTTATTTTTATCATTTAGTGTGATTATCTATCATTCCATCAAGAACATATTTCAGTATTTTCAGTTTATAGTCGATATGTGATCATGATCCACCATTTGACATGTTATGCATCTCATATATTAGTTCTATTTTCATATTTATGTAGCAATGTGTTTATTTGATGTTGTTGTTTTTTTAGATGTTAAAAAAATTGAAAAAAATGGTTATTTTTGTATTTTTTTATGCTTTACAACATTTGCCAATATTTTTCGATATTTTCGTCGTTGTTGCCGATAAGTTACATTCCGGTCCCTCGGCAATATATTTGTCGACACGATATATGTAACTATGCTTCTAACCTTCCAAGTCTAGGGGTTTATTGTACATATATAACTGACTCCATAAGGCACTAGTCTACTAACGATAAAAAGGTTTTGTAGGGAGAGAAGTGCTTTCTATTATCTTGCTTAAAGGTCTATCATTATCATTGTTTTCAGGGAGCCTCTTGTGGCCTAAAGGAGCAAAGCCTAAAGAGGATGGGGGTTACATTGAGGTGACATTAGGTGTACCTCCTTGAAGAGTTGTAGATCATAGCACGGGGTCCACCTATCATATTTGGGTCCACTTATCTTCGATCGTGGAAGAGTGCTCATTTTTGAGGTAACACATCTCATTGAGAGATTAGGGTTTTGGTGGATTAGGGCTTCAACTAAAGTATAAGGGCAAGTCAAAGTAGAGGGTTAAGACAATCATTATTCACTCAAGAAACAATTTTGGTCGAGAGGTGAATTAATTCATCCATGGAATAGAATTAGAGCAACAGAGAGGAACCCAGATCAACAACCACACAAATTTTAGTGAGCAGGCAGTTGGTACAAGATTACAGCAATTCTATACAGTCGTACAAATCGGTACATAAGATATCTAAAATCATACGGATTCATACAAAATTATGTACCATCGTACAAACAAATCCATACAGCTTTACGGAATATGTTTGTAGAGTCCTACTGACAATTGTACAACTAGGCAGCAAGCAACGACCTATTTTCTCAATTTCAGAGGGTAGTTTTCCTCAGTAAGGTGTGAGAATTTTGCCCTATTTGAGTGTACCATACAACTGTAAGTTTTTACCCTCAAGTTCAAGGATAGGTTGGATGGTGTCTCAAATTTCCTAGGATGGAAAGTCGGGGTAACTCTAGGAAATCATTAAGGATGTGGTAGCTTCGTCGACAAATCTGCGGCTTTTGGTAGCTCAAAAAAAGAAAAAAGTGAAAGCCAACTGGATGATCATGGATGTTATAATGTATTTTCTGATCCTTCATATATCCGAGAAGAAGACAACGAAGGGTATGTGCGATGCTTGGTTAGCCTTTACCAGAGAGAGAACATTAACAAGAAGATGATATTGCACAAACTTAGATCTATGAAGATGACCAAATTAAACACCATCACCAATTAACTGATGAAGATCACGCAGATCCATGATCAAATTGCAGTAGTTGGGGAGAAGGTTGAAGACAAAGATTTAGAAAACAAGGCACTTAATGGGTTCCCACCTCAATGGGAAACATTTGTCCATGGAGTTTGTGCTCAGGAAAATCTTCCCTCCTGGGAAAGACTGTGGGATGACTGCATCTAGGTGGAAACTTGGATGGAGTCAAAAACCAGCAGACGGAGGTGACAGTTACCATGCCTTCATTGGTCAAACAAAAAGGGGCAAAGGTAAAGGACCCAACAAGGGTAAGGTGAAGAGTCAGGGGTTAACCTCACAGCTAGGGAAGGACTTGAGTAAAATTAAGTGCTTCATATGTCATAAAATGGCCATTATGCATCATAGTGTTCGGAGAAGAAGGGTAAAGGGAAGAGGTAGCAACCTCAATTGAAACTCAGATGAAGGAGTTTGCCTCCAAATTTGAGCAAAATTTCTCCATGGTATCTTGCCTTTCTTTAAACACAATTCCAAAGAACGTGTGGTATGTGGATAGTGGAGCATCAAGGATATGACATCATCCTGAGAACTATTTTCAAGTCTAAAGGAGCACGTCTCAGGATTTTTGGTCGATCTTGGTGATGATGACAAAGTATCCAGTAGCAAGAGTTGGTACCATTCCTTTCCAACTCCAGTCAAGTAACTCTTTAGACTTTGATGATGTATTATTTGTTTCAAGTCTTAAGCAGAATTTGCTTTTAGTTTTGTTCATGGAAAATAAGGGCTATGCAATAAAGTTAAAAAAACTACAAATTGTCATAAGACCAAAGGAGACTAACCCAAGATCAACTCAAGTGATTGTGTTTAGGGAAGGCAATTTGTAGTGTACAAGTTACAAGTGAATCTATTTGAGCACTACTTCATAGCATGGATAACTTGTGCGAGTTATGGCACAAGAGGATGGGGCACCTACATTACCGAGCACTGCCTATTTTGGGGGAGATCGTGACAGGCCTTCTAGAGTCAGCGTTGAGCAACAGGGTGTATGCAAAGGGTGCATTCTTTGCAAGCATGCCAAGGCTTCTTTCCCAGGCACTAAGCACAGATCTAAGAGGATTCTAGATATTGTGCATTCGGATGCATGTGAACTGATGTCAGTAGCATCAGTCACAGGAAGCATGTACTATGTTTCCTTCAACAATGACTTCTCTCGCAAAACATGGATCTACTTCCTAAATACCAAGGATGAAATCTTCAACAGGTTTCAAGAGTTCAACACGCTTATGGAGAACAAAACAGGGATGAAGATCAAAGTTTTACGATCTGGCAATGGGGGTGAGTATATCTCCAATTTTTTGAGGATTTCTGCACGGATGCTGAAATTAAGAGGGAGTTCATTGTTCCATACAACCCACAGCAGAACAAGGTTGCAAAGCGGAAGAATCAATCCATCATAGGAGTTGCTAAGGCCATGCTACATGACTAAGATTTGTTGATGATTCTATGGCCAAAATCTTGGAATGCAACAGTCTACATCCAAAACAGGTGTCCTCATAGGGATTTGGGGGACAATACACTAAAGGAGGCATCTAATGGTGTGAAGCTAGAGGTGAGTCATTTCCGCATCTTTGGTTGTCCAGTTTACATCCATATACCAGTGGAGAAGAGGACCAAGTTGGAACCTCCCAATGAGAAGAGTTTGTTTGTTCATTATAGTGAGACTTCAAAAATCTGGAAGATCTATATTTCGGGGGAGAGAAAGACAATTGTAAGCGGGGATGTAAAGTGTGAGGACGAATTCATCCAAGAAGTCTCATGAGCCTATTCCAATGACAGAGGATGAGGAGAAAGAAGTAGCGAAGGTTGAGCCCAAGTCACCAGCGACTTCCAATTCATGACAACAACCTTTAGGTGCAAAGGAGGAGCCACTAGATCCTACAAGTTCTGTCAATAGATCTCAATGATTCACACAGACATTGAGGAATGCTCAAGACCATGTTGAGGCTTCTAGGAGTTCATTCAAGGAGAGCAAACCTCCGAAGAAGATTTCACACTACATGGCGTTGATGAACAACATCATAGATTCTAATCCTTCCAATTTTGATGAGGCAACAGACCATCTGGTTTAGAGGGATGCCATGGTTGAGTACACCTCCATCATGAAGAATGATGTTTGGGAGATTATGCCTAAACCAAAGGGGAACTCAGTAGTTGCTTCCTGATGGCTCTACAAGATCAAGCATGCAACAAATGGAAACATAGAGAAGTACAAAGCGAGGTTTGTGGTGAGAGGGTTCTCTCAAAAAGAGGGAGTGGATTATGAGGACACTTTTGCTCCAGTCGCCAGGTACACTTCCATTAGAGTAATGATGTCTTTAGTCTCCATTATGGGATGGAGGATACATCAGATGGATGTGAAGACAACTTTCCTCAATGGGATAGTTGAGGAAGAAGTGTGCCTCGATCAACCGCAAGGCTTTGAGGTCAATGGGAAGGATTCCCATGTTTGTAGACTAAAAAGAGCTTTGTGTGGACTCAAGCAAGCATCACAGGCATGGTATCCCAAGATTGATAGATACTTGTAGAGTATGGATTTCACCAAAAGTGAAGCAAATCCCAACTTATATTTCATATTTATTGAGATTGATCTACTCATTTTGGTACTATATGTAAATAACTTGTTTCTTACAGGTTCGGAGAAACTCATTGCAGGCTGCAAGGCAGATATGGCAGAGATGATGTACTTGGCATGATGTATTACTTCTTGGGGTTGTAGGTTTGGTAGATACCATAGGTGATTTTTCTTGGTCAAGGTAAGTATGTTGATGAAATTGTCATTGATGCCAACGAAGTCTTGCAGTGGCCTTTGGAGATGGTCTTAAAGCCTTATGGATGATAGAGAAGCCCTTGTATTTATAGAATCAAGAAGCATTGAAGAGCCATTGAAGAAAGAGCCCTAAGATGCCTTGATGAAGCATTGAAGAGCCATTAAAGTGGCTTAAAGAAACTGGCAGAAACTGCTTCAAATTCTTGCTTGTCTACAGCTGGATTTGAACAATGTATTCCTTTGAGTACATCTACAACAAGATGGGGTGAGATGGGGTGAGATGGGATTAGGTAGATCTTGTAATAAAGTTGGGGCATCTATTTATGCCTTTGGACAAACAAGAAGTTCAGCTGATGACTTGTCTCATGATGCATTGCCTTTGATGGTTAACAATGATATGGGTACGTCTCAATACCATGCAGCATAGCTCTTTGGCAAGAGCCTGAATGATCATGACATCATGTCCCATCTTATCCAGTTTCTGGTATTCTGTCAAGTTCCAGCTTTGTTGACGAGTATGCATGTACTAGTTCTGTGTCCTTGCTTGTCAGTACCGAAGAGGATGGAATTCATCAGAAACCTGATACTTCAAATCCATGGTATTAGTAAAGGCTTATTTCCAGAGGAAGCATTCCCCAAACAAGCCAAAGGTCGGCTCCATAAAATCCTTTTTATGTCGGCTCAAGATCTTTTCAAATTAAAATATTTTTTGTAGGATGTCGGCTCCAAATTTTTATAAAAAAAATATTAGCAGGTCGGCCTCAAGTCAATAGGGAAAATGGGTATAAATACCCCCATCAACGACCTCATTTAGGAGATTCAATTTCGTGGTTAGCTCTGAGATTTTACTGAGGCAGAACCTCGGTGGTAGCAGCAGGAAATTTTTGGACAGCTTGGGAGCAGTAAATCCAACGTTGAAGAAGCAGTGGCAACACAATGATGAAGAGAGGATATCTAGAAATATTTTCAAGACTGTCTCAAACCCTAGCCCCACGTCCTCATACCTTGTGCGTGGATTTTCTATGAAGATCTCGGTGGTGAGAAGGAGGTCTTTCTTTCAAAAGTTGGCTTTTGCGAATTAGCTGCACAAATTAGATCCAAGGGTTTCTTGTGGATTAGGGATGCAAAAATGTCTTCTTTTGCATCTTCTGACATTATTGCAGTTTTGATTACATTAATGTAGCTGCACTCGTGTCTCCTATGTCTATATGGTTTTTGTATGACATAAATAAAAATATATACATATATTTTCAACAAAAATCTGTGACGTCAAAGGAGATCAGTGGTAGGAATCTATCTAAGTATGATGAGAGGGCGACAAAACAAGGGGGGACAAAGGGATCTGGAATGTATGGATATCTCCTTAATTAGTTCCAGGTTGTAGTTTCAAGTTATCTTTATTGCCCTGTGGTAAGATTGATTCTTTTTCACTTACTGTATATATCAGATCAACTGCTGGGCTTGTCACTAAAACAACAGTTGAAGTTGTCATACCTAAGCATGACAGCAGCCATTGCACCTCTTATTGCAAATTCATTGAAGGGTGTTTCTCAAATTTCCCAGACATCAGGTGCAAAAGTTAACTTACTTGAAGTGAGACCAGGATCAGATAAACTGATTGAAATATCTGGTACTCCAGAGCAAACCCATTCAGCTCAGGGTCTGCTTCAGGCATTTATTCTAAGTAGCCAGTCATCACGTGGCTCATATTCTGGATAAGTACTTATATGTTTCAGGCTTGAAATTGAAGATTAACAGTTCTAATAAGTTTTCACAGCCTTGGAGGTCTTCATACAATCCTAGCATCATACACAGTCTGCATTTGAAGGTTAAGTCAGTTGAAAGGACAAGGGCATACCTCTTCCATCCATGGCAAGTAGACCTATTTGACTGACTACCACATTTTGCACCAGTTATGTAGTCACTGGGATATGGCACAGTAAAATTCAGAATGTTGGCAACACCCAGCTCCAAGGGATACCACTGAACCAGTTCACTACAGGAAATGATCGTTGGATTCACACCTGGGGCATATTGTGTGAAGTTGTCAAGAGCATTGGAAAGGGTTGAATGTGCAA
>LPNX010641760.1:1131270-1160033 GCA_001517045.1 Pseudotsuga menziesii | reverse complement strand
CCTTGTGCGTGGATTTTCTATGAAGATCTCGGTGGTGAGAAGGAGGTCTTTCTTTCAAAAGTTGGCTTTTGCGAATTAGCTGCACAAATTAGATCCAAGGGTTTCTTGTTGATTAGGGATGCAAAAATGTCTTCTTTTGCATCTTCTGACATTATTGCAGTTCTGATTACATTAATGTAGCTGCACTCGTGTCTCCTGTGTCTATATGGTTTTTGTATGACATAAATAAAAATATATACATATTTTTTCAACAAAAATCTGTGACGTCAAAGGAGATCAGTGGTAGGAATCTATCTAAGTATGATGAGAGGGCGACAAAACAAGGGGGGACAAAGGGATCTGGAATGTATGGATATCTCCTTAATTAGTTCCAGGTTGTAGTTTCAAGTTATCTTTATTGCCCTGTGGTAAGATTGATTCTTTTTCACTTACTGTATATATCAGATCAACTGCTGGGCTTGTCACTAAAACAACAGTTGAAGTTGTCATACCTAAGCATGACAGCAGCCATTGCACCTCTTATTGCAAATTCATTGAAGGGTGTTTCTCAAATTTCCCAGACATCAGGTGCAAAAGTTAACTTACTTGAAGTGAGACCAGGATCAGATAAACTGATTGAAATATCTGGTACTCCAGAGCAAACCCATTCAGCTCAGGGTCTGCTTCAGGCATTTATTCTAAGTAGCCAGTCATCACGTGGCTCATATTCTGGATAAGAACTTATATGTTTCAGGCTTGAAATTGAAGATTGACAGTTCTAATAAGTTTTCACAGCCTTGAAGGTCTTCATACAATCCTAGCATCATACACAGTCTGCATTTGAAGGTTAAGTCAGTTGAAAGGACAAGGGCATACCTCTTCCATCCATGGCAAGTAGACCTATTTGACTGACTACCACATTTTGCACCAGTTATGTAGTCACTGGGATATGGCACAGTAAAATTCAAAATGTTGGCAACACCCAGCTCCAAGGGATACCACTGAACCAGTTCACTACAGGAAATGATCGTTGGATTCACACCTGGGGCATATTGTGTGAAGTTGTCAAGAGCATTGGAAAGGGTTGAGTGTGCAACCAGTTTTGATGATAAGGTGTGGATCTTCTCAGGCGGCTGCAGATCACTTGTATTTGCTTGAAGGGAACATATCTGAGGTTGGAGACTGTTCAGAATATTGGGAGTCATGTTTGAGTAAGTTCACAAATTGTTTTATTAAAAGTGTTTCAAGATATACATCTGTGTGTGACTGTTTGAACTAATGCTATTGGCCCAAGTTCAGAAAACTATCTGAGGCAGACTGTAAGCCGATTTGGTACTCTATATACATGCCTTATTAAGTTAAGAGCAGAGATTTGAACTAATGTGAAGACTCATTTTTGAAAAGGATGAGTTGCTGTAGGAGCCTTTTACAAAGTTTAGATTGTTTTTACAAGACTGCCATCTCAGAGAACTACCCAGGCATTGACTGTGTATTTGCTGCAAACATAGAAGAAAATTTCTGAAATATCATTGCCCAAGTTGCCATTGTTGAATGCTTGATTGAAAAGGTCAACCTTACTCAACAACCTGATTGCTGAAGATTGTTGAAGACATGATTTTAGTTGATGCTGATATGATGACATGATGCTGAACATTTTGATGATATGATGCATGGGTAAGACATGGTGAGGATGCTGGATAGTTTTGTGCTGGCAAAGACATGGGCAGTCTATTGATGAACACGTTATGGACAAGTTGATGACATGATAGTGACAAAAGTGACATGACAAGTGAACCAGCATTGCAAAGTTCAGAGCAGAGTTGTTAGAGAAACTCAAAGCAGGCTTATTTGAGAAGTCCAGAGCAGATTTGAAGAGTTCAAGACAGAGGTAGCTTGAGTAAGTATAAGCAACAAGAAGGTGACAGTGGTAAAGTGTGAGACCAGTAAATGTGTGGCAGAGATCAAGTAAGACTGTTGAAATACTTTGAAGGGTCTTGGAGTACCCTTGAAGCTGACAGAAACAAGGAGGTTTGAAGAAGTGACAGTGAGCAGCATTGATGATGAGCAGATGAGTATGATCAGATGATCAGCAGTACTGACCAGCAGCTGAATTGATTGAAGAAACAAATGTTGTTGATATGACAGTAAGCTTTAATGTAAATGCAAGCTTGACTTGCTTTTTGAGGTTAGGATACCTCAAACCCTTCTTAGCAGGGTCTAAGCAAACCAGGCAGGGTCCTAGATGCAAAGTAGATGCTCTATGTATCAGTAGGTGTTGATTTTGCCTAACAGTTGTATCCGAACCAAAACTAATATAAAAAGATTACAAATTTATATGGTGTGGTGTTCTTCTGTGTTATGGTTCTTGATGAGTTAAATGCTATGATATGTGAATGATGAAGTTCATGAAATGATTATGAGATTGGTGGAATAATGAAATGATGAATTGGTAGTTAAGTGTGACAGGTCAAGAAAAATTGTAAAAATTGCTTTACACTGATTCACCCCCCCCTCTCAGTGTCTACAAAGTATGCAATCGAGATCCTTAAGAGATTTCATATGGACAAATGCAAGCCCGTGGCCACACCTATGATCACTAATCTAAAGAAAGTCACTACTTCAAACTCAAATATGATGGATCCCACATTGTACAGGCAGCTGATAGGCTCCTTAATGTATGTGGTCAACACTAGACCAAATACATGTTTTGCAATGAACACCATTAACTAGTTCATGGTGGAGCCAAGGTAGGAGCATTGGGTAGCAACAAAACATGTGCTCAAATACTTGAGGGGCACAATGGAGTATGGGTTGAGATATCTTGGAGATAATGAGGTGACGTTGCGAGGATATACAAACTCAAATTGGGCAGGCAGTGCATCAAACAAGAAGAGCACCTCAAGCTGTTGCTTTAGCTTGTGATCAACGATGATATCTGGGTTAAGTCGGAAACAAGATTCTGCAAGCAGGTTTATTTGATTAGGAGTTGGATCCAACGGTGATTAGTTGTGATAAACAGGGTTGTATCAAACTCTCTGAAAATCCAGTTTTTCTTAACAGATCCAAGCACATTGAGATTAGCTATCACTTCATTCAAGAAAGGATTCAGAAGGGAGCAATGAAGCTTCATTATCTACCCATACATCAACAAGTTGCTAATATTCTGACCAAGCCCTTAGCAAAAGGAAAGTTTGAAGCGTTCGGAGACGAACTTGGATTGGTACAGAACTCCTTCCTCGCTAAGAGGGAGTGTTGATGTTTTTAGTTTAGACAGGAACTTCTGCACAGGTTTAGTGTCAAACATGCATGAAGTCATCCAAGTCAAATCTATTTTGTAATTCACTTTAGTAATAAGTGAAGACTTATTTTATTCATTGAGTCTAATAAAGTGTATTTTAATACATTAGAGATTTAGACTATTCTCAACCATACATCTCATTGAGAGATTAGGGTTTTAGCAAAAGTATAAAGGCAAGTCAAGGTAGAGGCTTAAGACATATTCATTATTCACTCAAAAGACAATTGGTCGAGAGGTGAAGTAATTCATCCCTAGAGCAGAATTACAAGACCGAAGAGGAGCTCGAATCAACAATCACACAAATTTCAGCACGCAGGTGGCAGGTACAGCAATTACGTACAATCGTACGAACCGCTACAACATATTCGTACAGTAGTATGGATCTGTACAAAAGTATGTGACATCATATGGACAAATTCGTACAACCATATAGAACAAGTCGATACAATCATACGAGCAGTTGTACAAGGTAGCAAGAAACAGGTTGTTTTCTCTGTTTTGGAGGTGGTTTTCCTTAGTAAGGTGTGCAGATTTTTCCCTATTTGAGTGTACCGTATAGCTATAAGTTTTTGCAAATATGGAGGTTTTCTTGTAATCCAATATCTATTAATGAAATGTTGATTTGAAGGAGTAAATTATCTATGTACTATGTTTAAGCTTTCGATGCTCATTTCCCTACTATATGTGAATACTGCTATATGAAGAATTTACTTTCTAAAGATTAAACTTTATTAATTTGAGAAAATAAGGACGACATTCACCCAAGATTAGAAAAATTTACACACTGTGTAAAAGGTGGAGCAACTACAAGGCATAATTTTGGACTTGCTTGGAGGGGAAGTGTTAGTTTCACCTTCTACCAAAAAGTAATTCAACCTACATTAAGGCAAGGGGAACTTGTTTTGTTTAAGACGTGAAGGATGGAGTTTTTGGATGTAAAGTTGTGGATGATGTTGGAGGGGTTGCGTTACCTCCGCCCTCTAACCCAATGGATAGAGTAAGTCAAAGGGTGGAGAGTGTTAAACTTACAACATCATAATTCATTCTCTAAGCCAATCTTGTGCACCAAGATGGATTGGGCCTCATGTGTCGAGGTAGTGCTTTAGGGAGCCTGAGTTGGACTCAAGAAACTTGGAGTAGATTCTTGAGTTGGACTCAAGAATGACTAAGCCTTATGTGTAAAGGTCAAGCCTCATGTGTTGAGTAATGTACTTTGTATGTCAAAGTGATGATGTTGTATAGTCTTGTTTGTCAAGGCTAAGGTCTTGTGTGTCAAGACAGATCCTCATGTGTTGAGGTAATGCTTTCCCTGTCGAAGCATGATGATGTGTGATGTATTACTAACCATCGTCCTTGAGATGGATGAGCTATTAAGTCTCCTCTAGATTGGCCACCTCTAGAGTGAATTACTTTAGCATATGACCACTTGGTATGATAGTAAAACAATATGATCACATCATTGGAAAAATATCTCCTTAGTGTAATTGATATGATAGATAAGTTAAAGTTGGCACATGCGGAGCATACAGATAAGTCAAGATATAAAGATAAGATGGATTGAGAATAGAGAGAATTCAAATTACTCACTTCAGTGATGATAAAAACTTCAGTTAAATAAAGAAGAACTCGAATTGTTAACTTCAATAATATTAACAAAGAAGACTTCTGTTAATTAAAGGAGAACATGAATCGATCATTTCAGTGATGTAATCAAGAAGGACTTCAGTTAAAAGAGTTAACTAAGTGTTGACACAGAAGATAGAGTTAACTAAATTGTTTTGCATGACAACACTTTAGTTAAACTAAAAGACAACACTTAAGTTACAACACTTGCATGACGACACTTGAGTGAGCTTCCTAACTAAGTGGTCTAGCATCGAGGCAAAAGGCAAGTTCATCCTGAAGTCAGAAGAGCAAAGATATATGCCCAAGAATGAAAAGTAATGTGCAATTGTTATGCAAGATTTTGAGAGATCAAGGTGAAGAGTGAACTCTCTCATGCGGGCATTTGCTATTCTTCGCATTAGACCATATTAGCGAATTGGTTAAGTGTTGGACACAGCGTTGAGTTCTTCTATTCATCTATCTTCTCACTTATTCTAATATTGCACCTAGGGTGCTTGGTATTTCTCTCTTATAATGCACCGAGGGTGCTTGATGTAATCTGCTCAATTGTAAACGACATTCTCTATTATCAATCATTATACTGAGGACGATTTGTTGGGATTTTCTCCCTCATATTGTAGAAGGTTTCCTTAGGGTAAATTATGTGTCTCAAGTGTGAATGCTTATGCTTATGATTGTTCATTAATTTCAAGTACTACAATAATTCTGCAATCAAGATAAAAGATCAAAGTTCAACAAAAATCAACATGGTATTAGAGCTCAAAACATGAATGAGCTAAGTTTTGCAGTCAAGCTTGAGCCTACGTTGATCCCGAGTGGTAGAAGTTGAGCACAATACTTGAAGAATAATGGATTCGACCTCAATAAGACCATAAGATTGACTTGAAGGAACTTCGAACTTCAATACGTAGAAGGCCAATATTTTGAACATCCTGGAAGAGCATGATCTGGATGGATGTGTATCTAATGTTGTTGAAGAGCCTACTACTAATGTTCATTACTTTTAAGAAGAATCAAGCCAAAGCTAAGTTGCAGGAAACATCACCCCCCATGGCGTCCCCAGGGCGTTTCCTGAAGGAAATGAGGAAACGTGTGCGATACGGCCCCAAAACGCGTTTCTTAGGGCTTGGGGATGTTTCTCGTTTTCGAGACATGTTTCCTTTGCATTTTCTAAAAAACCTTCACGTTTCCATTTGAATTTACCTCTTGCCCGTCATTTAATTTGCTTTCAAATTGTTTATTCATAAAAATAAAACCTAAGGTTGTCGTGGATGCTTCTAGATATTGTTATTATGCTATAAAGAAGCACATCATACCATGGCTATCTCACAAAAGTTTGAAGAGCTCACAGCATACCACGTCTATCTCACGGCATCTTGGAGTTCAACGCGATTAAGCTCACGGTGGTTTAACGGCTCCCTCTTCTAGTTGCCACCTCACTCTTCCACTTGTCACCTTTGTCTCCCAGTTGAAGGGCTGCCTTTTAACTCACGGTCCATCAGCTAGCTCAAGCATTAAGCTCACAGGTGGTGGATTAAGTGCCCAAGGCACCTCAAAGTCGACAGATTGAGTGCCCAAGGCACCTCATGGTGGACAGATTCAAGTGCCCAGCTTCGATGGAATAGCAATTTAGCTCACGATGGATAGATTCAAGTGCAGATTTGAGGAGCAGCAAGGAAAAATTTCAACTGTGGAGGTATTTTTTGAAGATTTTGGTGGTTTTGGCAGTGTTTTGGAGCAGCTTCACCTACAGGAAACTGTTTGAGGTGAGAAGCATGCTCTATACATGTTATTTGCTAATGCAATGGCTTCAGCAAATGGTAATTTTTTGCAGCAGCAGCAGCAGCAATGGCTTCCAACGAAGCTCATGCTTCAGCCCCTAGGGTCAACAAGAGGGCTGAATACTATCCTCTTTGAGCTCATGTTCAAAAGATTCCAAAATGTGGAGGTGGTGGCTCATGGGAATGGCGATGTACTCTGTTCAAATTGTTGTATAAGGGCTCTTACACAAGAGTCGGAGCACATTTCTTGCATGAAACGGGAAAGGGTATTGAAGGCTGCCAAAAAACAAGTGACCCAAGTGACAGAAGGAAGTATGAAATTGAGCAAGATGAGACTGATAGGGTTAAAAGAAGACATGAGCAGCTCGGGAATTCTTCTGTTCAACCTCCAAACATCGAGCCAAGGATTGTGCTTGAAGCAAGGAAGAGGAGAGCAACTCAACAACAAGTACAAGTACCAAATGCCAAAGGGACTTCTTTAATGCAAGAGAGTAGAATAGCCAAGTTGGTGAATGTTCAAGGGAGAGAAGAAGCTGACACAGGGGTGGATAGGGCCATCTATGCTTGTGGGATACCTTTCAATGTGGTTCGGTCTCCTTACTGGTATGATCTCATGCAAAAAATTAACACAGCTCCTGCAGGGTACAAGGGGCCAAACTATGAAAAAGTCTGAATTAATCTCCTAAAAAAGGAGAAGGATCTTGTGGAGGATATCCTAGCACCGATTCGTGGTTCATGGGGTAGCTCGTGGTTCATGGGGTAGCTCTAGAGTTACCGCAGTCTCAGATGGATGGACAGATACCAGACGCAGGCCACTGATAAACATCATTGCCACTTCTCCAAAAGGAGCAATGTTTCTAAAGGCTGAAGACTGTTCAGGGGAGGTGAAAGATGCTCAATTCATTGCTAATGTTTTAATTAACATTGTTGAGCGAATAGGGCCTCAGAAGGTGGTGCAAGTTATCATAGATAATGCACCAGTCTGCAAAGCTGCAGGTTTAATTGTTGAGAGCAGGTTTGATCACATTTTTTGGACACCTTGCAATGTCCATAATCTAAATCTAATCTTAGAAGAGATAGATAATAAAGTTCTATGGATCAAGGAACTCGCAGGGCAAGCAAGGGAGATAGTTAAATTCATCACCAACCACCACCAATCTCAAGCCATATTTCGAGAGTACTCCAAATTGGAGTTGTTGAAAGTTGTCAAAACAAGATATGCCTCCAACTTCATCATGTTGTGTCTCCTTATTGAGGTGAAGCAACCATTGGTTTCTATGGTGGTGAGTCAACTTTGGGTTGAGTGGAGACAGTCAAATTCCGAACGGGGAACTACGGTGCATAGATTGTGCCTTGATGAGGAGTGGTGGAGCAAGATAGATTCCGTGCTCAAGTTCACAACCCCAGCATTTGAGCTTCTTAGAAGTGCTGACACGGACCAACCTTTCTTGGGAGAGGTATATGATGGCATGGATACCATGGTTGAGAAGACTATATAAATCATTTTAGAGGAGTCTCCTCAGCTTTTATTTATCGATGTTGGTTTTGCTGATTTGGTATAGAAAATCATGGTTGACAGGTGGAACAACTTCAACACCCCATTGCACACTTTAGCACATGCATTGAACCCAAGATTTTATGATGAACAACTCATTGCTCAAAGAAATGGGAAGTGGAAGGCACCCCATCAAGATAGAGAGGTGGCTAATGGAGTGAAAAAAGCCCTTATGAGAATATTTCCAGCTCATCTACACAAGGAAGTGAAAGAAGAATTTGTTAGTTTTGTCACAAGATTGGATGATTATTCAAATATATCAGCGTTAGATGAGAGAAGAACCATGACTCCAGTTAGGTGGTGGGTTTACAAAACACTTGCCATTCATGTTCTTTCACAGGTGGCAAGCTCTTCATCTGCAGAAAGGAATTGGAGCACCTATGGTTTTATTCATTCTGTGAAGCGCAATAGGTTGGGTTCACAGAAGGTTGAGGATCTTGTTTATGTGCACTCCAACCTTCGCCTTGCATCTCATAGGGGTCCGGAATATAGCAGTGGGCCTTCTAGAGTATGGGATGTGGATCCAAAATCCGCTAACTTGGACATCTATCTTGCTGCCCTAAATATTGAGGAACCTAGAAGTGGAGTTGGCCCTGCTTTTTCCACTCAACAATCCACTATCGGACGTGCTTCTTGTTCTATTTTTGAGGAGTATGAAGATTAGGCCGAGCATGATGACTATTAGTCTTTGGGCTTTAGCTCATGTTTTCTTTATATGTTATTGTTCATTGTTCATGTTGATGTAGTATTGTACTTGTAGCCTCGTATATAAAGGTTGATTTTGGAATCTGGATATATATGTATTAGCGGCTTAGCCTCATTTATGAAGGTTGTTTTTTGGCTATTTCAACTTGCATTATGGAATCGTTTATGAGTAAAACCATTGTGTTGTTTTTGGATATTACTACTTGCATTATGGAATGATGAATCACTTATGAAATTATGAGTAAAAATGTTAAATGTGATGTTGAATTTAATCTGTAAATAATTATATATATATATCGCGTTTCCTCGTTTCCTAAAATTTGGGGGGGTCACATTTCCAACGCGTCCTCGTTTCCCCGTTTCGTGCAACTTAGAGCCAAAGCAAATAGAATCATTTATGATTTTGTGAAAGACAAATTGATGCCGATAAATATTCCATTGAAGAATGCAAAAGAGTGCTTCAACACTTTAACCAATCGAAGGCTCCCAGTCAGAAGAGGGCCTTGAAGAACAGGCTTCATAATCTGAAGATGGAAGATGAATCTGTGGCTTCCTTCTTCACAAAGATCTATCAAGTAAGAGATCAACTCACGAGCATTGGAGTAACTGTTGATGATGATGATCTCATACAAACTGTTGTCGATGGTCTTCCATCTTCATGGGAGACAGTCTTGATCATTGTTAATGGTCGAGAACTGCAACCAAACTTTAAATGACTGTGGCATTATTTCCTATAAGAAGAAGGGTGAATTCAAAGCAAGATCGCTTCCTCCAAAGAAGAGAACCTTGCTCTTACGACAAGGATGAAGAGAGGAAAGCAATCCTTTTCTCATAAGAAGTTTCCTTATCAAATGGAAAAAGAATTCAACAAGAACTTTGATAAGTCCAAAGTTAAATGCTTCAACTGCAATAAGAAGGGCCATTTTGCAAGAGAGAGTCTGGCAAAGCAAAGAGGAAAGTTCAAGGGTAGGTTTTGATGCTTCTACTGCTACAGAAGATGAGCCTACAAGAACGAACCCTTCCAATGATCAATAAACAAGGAAGGAGTACTATCTTGTCTCAACTCTAGCTGGATCCATTACCACTAGTGTTAAGACATGGCTGGTAGATAGTGGCACATCCAAACACATGACTGGATATAGGAGCGCTATCACAAATCTGAAGGAAAAGAAGTTCACCTGTCAGGGGGAGCTTGGAGATAATACCACCTATTCGATCCAAGGAGTTGGATATAGTTCTTTTCAGTTGAATTCAGGAGATGCACATCATGTTGATGGTATTCTGTATATTCCCGGTTTGAATAAGAACCTCCTATTTGTTTCGGTTCTAGAAGATAAAGGTTTTCGAGTAATCTTTATGGACAATCAAGCGCTCTTGTGGCCTAAGAATATAGACTTGAATTTTCCAGTTGTGATTGGAGTTAGAGAGGAAGGTCTCTACAAAGTTCCTAGAAAGTTCATTAAAGCCATCATCCATGACACAGTCAATCCTTGTTCACTGTGGCATAGGAGGTTTGGTCATCTCCATTTCAAAGTGCTACCTGGCTTGCAAAAGATGGTAAAAGGTATGCCTGTATTTCAA
Organism: Pseudotsuga menziesii; assembly: GCA_001517045.1. Taxonomy (NCBI): domain Eukaryota; kingdom Viridiplantae; phylum Streptophyta; class Pinopsida; order Pinales; family Pinaceae; genus Pseudotsuga; species Pseudotsuga menziesii. Next base: position 1,149,508 of record LPNX010641760.1, on the reverse strand, counting down.
TCTGAGCATGATAATGTTTGTAGAGGTTGCGCTCTTGGGAAGAACATCAAGAAGAGTTTTCCAAGCAGTACCAATAGACCAAAGGAATCTTGGACTTGATCCATTCAGATGTTTGTGCTCCTATGTCAGCACTATCCTTGAGTGGTTATCTGTACTATGTGTTTTTCATAGGTGACTTTCCTCCTAAGTCATGGATCTATTTTTTGAAGGCAAAGAGTGAAAGTTTCAAGAAGTTTCAAGATTTCAAAGCACTGATTGAGAATCAAACTGGAAGGCATATTTGTGCTTTGAGATCTAATAATGGAGGATAGTTTGAGTCTAATGACTTTAATGATTTATGTTGTGAAACAGGAATAAGAAGACAGTTGACTATACCTTACAACCCCTAGAAAAATGGGGTTGCTAAAAGAAAGAACAAGACAATATGTGAGGTTACAAAAGCTATGTTTGTTAGATTTTCAATATGATTTAGGATCTTATCTGAGAGAATAACATGCACAGCAATAATCACAAGAGACAAGAGACACAAAGAGTTTTCCTCGGAGAAACCATAAAGGAGAAAACCCCGAAACTTCCTCAGAGATAAAATGAGTAGCAATGGAAAAAGTAAAACTCAAAGACAGAAAGATGATCTCCGACAGTTGTTCTCTCTCTCACTTGTGCAAGCTCTTCTTCTCTCACTCATGAGCTACAGTGGAGTGAGTGTGCGTTCCAAATAGAGAGGCTCACTCTCTATTTATACTAGTTTCCGACTTGACAATTACTTACCAGGGCCGACTTCATTAGGAGAGTCTAATAACCCTAGTGCCCCTCAATTGTGGGGACTTTTCCCCCCGATCAACAAAGGAGGGTTAACCTCTATGACTTTATATGACTTGATTACATTAATGATTCTCCCGATAGGAACATCGGAGTACAATGAAATACAATACATAAGATATACAAGTGAATACATTCTGAAGTTACAAATACATCAACACTCCCTCTTAACTAGGAAGGTATTCTCCTGACACAGTTCATCAGCACAAGTTTTCATCACGGGATCATCATTAAAGCTAGATCATCATCAAAGCTGGATCATCATCAGACTAGATCATCATCATAATCATTGCTCTCGCTATCTCGAGCAAATGGTGCTATCTCTCAATTTTACTCGTCATAGGAAGTTCTATAGAGCCTACCCTTTTTCATGCTAGTTGTAAGCCTAGCCTCCATGTAGGTCTTCTTCTTCAACACTTATATCATCGGCATGGTAGGACACACCTACTACCATTCGAGAAAGGCTCCAGCACTTATATCCACCGGCATGGTAGGACACACCTACTACCATCCAGGAAAGGCTCTAGCACTTACATACACCAACATGATATGACACGCCTACTACCATCTGTGAAAGGCTCCAGCACTTACATCCACTGGCATGGTAGGACACACCTACTACCATCCAGGGAAAGGCCCCAACACTTACATCCACTGGCATGGTAGGACGCACATACTACCATCCAAGGAAAGGCCCCAGTACTTACATCCACTGGCATGGTAGGACACACCTACTACCATCAAGGGAAAGGCTTTGCACTTACATCCGTCGGCATGGTAGGACACACCTACTACCATCCGGGGAAAGGCTTTGCACTTACATCCGTTGGCATAGTAGGTCACACCTACTACCATTCGAGGAAAGGCTCTGCACTTACATCTGACCATGGGAGGAACTAATCCTGCCACCATGTCAGAAAGGCACAGCACTTACATCTGACCATGGGAGGAACCAATCCTGCCACCATGTCAGAAAGGCACACGAACTCATCACTTCCCCTTGGAGGGAACCTCGATCTGGAGAACACCAAGCTTCTCCCTGAAGTACTCATACTTCACTCTGGCCATTTCTAGCATAGAATTACATCAGGGAAGATTATGTCCAAGGATAACCTATGAGCTTCACCAGGACTAATTACATCTGAGGACAACCTATAGGACCATTTACGTCTGAGCAACCTATGAGCTTCGCCAGGATTTTATGCTCAAACAACTTGTCTCACCGCCTATGCTAAAACTCCCTCTTTCGAGAGATCTCGATCTGGATCACAAATTAGAGCTTCACTGCTCCTCTCTCCCAAGTAGTTGAGCAAGTGGCAACATATTTTTCCTCAACTGTACTCAGCGCCATGCAGGACTCCTTCCTACTAAACCAAGAGATCACACCTGATCCCATACTGAAGCAACACCCCGAAGTGCTCTTCCTATCAATCGCACTGCCCAATACAAATCCACATAACCCTCCAGGTTAATCTTCTGATTCGCTTCATACTTGAGCCCATAGTCAATTGTACCCTTCAGATACCTCAGAATATGCTTTGCAGCAATCAAGTGAACATGTCTCGTATCTGTCAGGAACTGGCTCAATGTGTTCATAGCAAAGCAAATATCTAGTCTTGTATTCGTCAGGTACATCAATGACCCAATCATCTGATGGTACATCGTGGCATCAACCGTCTTTGATGAAGCATCACTCAATAGCTTCAGGTTCGATGCCATAGGTGTGGCCATGTCCTTGCAGTCCATCATCCTGAACCTCTTCATGATCTCCACTGCATACTCCCCTTGTCTAAGGGGGATTCCATTTGCACTCTGCCACACCTCCATGCCTAGAAAGTAATGCATCATATCAACGTCCTTCATCTCGAACTCGACAGCAAGTCTCCTTCTTGCAACTTTAATGAGTTTCTCTTTTCTGTCAGGAACAAGTCATCGACATATAACAGAAGCATCACTAGTCTTCCGTCTTCAACCTTGAAGTATAGGTTGGAATTCACTTTACTCTCAGTAAAGCCTAGAGCCATCAGTAATCTGTCCATCCTATCGTACCATGTCGAACCTTAGAATCTTCTGTAGTCACTCCCTCTGAAGCAAAACATCATTCTCCCTCTGCCTTTTGTACTCTATGTATTGAAACATTTTATACTAGAGTGACAAGTAGCTTCCTATGCTACTAATATTCTATGTATCCATCTAGGGTCACTGGATACCAAGATCCTCTTTCTTGAACCTTTTCAAAGGTTCTTCTTACACCCATCTGTGAGCTTGTCATCCTTTATAGGCTTTCATCTTCAACCTTGTAGCAAAGGTAAATATCTTCATCACTCTAGGTGATCTTCAAGCTCCTCATGTATGTGTTATCCCATGGGGTCCTTCTAAGCTTGTACAAGGCCTTCTTTAATTTGCATACATGAGTCTGCCTGTCATGTGTCTCAACTCCCAGTGGCTGCAAATGTCTCTTCGTAGTCTATGCCTTCTTTCTGTGAGAAGCCGCGTGCTACGAATCTTTCCTTGTATCCCACGATGTTGCCATCTACTGCATGTTGGATCTTGTAGATCCATATGGAAGATACTACGGACTTCCCTCTAGGTCTCGATACCGCATCCTAGACATCATTTTTCTTGAACTAGTGCACTCCTTCCCTTTATTCTTGGCTATTTCTTCATAGCTGGAAGGTTCTGCATCAATGATGTCACTCAACAGTGTCACATAATTGCATTGTGTCTGAGACATCTTCTTTCCTTGAAAGTATCGTCATATTATTCTTCATCTTGGATTATTAGAGTGAATCTTGAACTGTCGTCACTTGTTCTTTGGAACAAGTCTCATCCTTCTTTTCTTGTAGGCGATTTTTCCTACAAGTCAAATGCACCAGTTGTATGGTTAGAAACATTTCATAAGGCTTATTCATAATGGAAAATTCTTATGCATAAAAATATATTCATGCAACTATTTTAGCCAATACAACATTCATCCATATCTCATGGAAATTTTCTGGATGCCTTCCATCTCTACCAAGACATCATTGAGATTGTGCACCAATCCAATATGTCAGCAAAGAGGTTTCATTCTAGATAAGTAGCAATGGAGAGTTGTATAGCACCATGGGCTACTTCCCCATCACATGCATATTAGTAGTATAATGTCATTAATGCAAACATTCTATCATGCATAACACATCAACTGAATATAAACAAATGCATAACCAAATAATATTATGAAATGATAATTGAATACTTATCTTTATTCATTTCGTGGGTAGACTCCTTCTTGAGCCTTCAGCGTCATCATCTTCTTCATTCATAACATCATCATTTCTTATCCAAATGCTAAGATGGATAAGAGGTTCTTCAAGAGTTGAGTCCTTCGTATTCCTCATCGCTTGAGGGATCTTCTTTGGATCATGAGAGCTTGATCTTCAGTTGCTCCCATTTTCTCTTCTCTTATTATGAGTCGAGCTTCTTCTTGTGTGCACTCTTCCCAAAGTCTACTAAGGGTAATCACTTCTTTCTAGCACACATTCCTCGAATGAATGAATCCCATGATCCTAGGAGGCCATTCAAGGTGGTTATATCAATGCCTTATTCTTCTTCGATTGCTTCATCATAGCATCGAACGCTTCCTTTTGGTGTCTTCAAGGATGACACATGAGGGATGAGATGATCTTTAATAGAATCTACAATGATTCTCATTCTCTTGGCTCTATCCTTAGCCTCATCTCCCTCTGGCTCCTAGACCTTTCTTACTGAAATACTGATCCAAGACAATTTCTTCAAGGATCATAGAAGTCTTATACTTTCATACTTGGAAGTTGTCAGCTTCACCAAGCTTGTCATCAAGCTGGTGTGATAGGTGATTTTGAAATGAGAACCTCAAATGTAAATAGCAAAAGATTAGATCTTACTGATTTGAGGTGTCCATCCTGGTTCCAGATCTGGCTAATCTAGGGTTTGTCAGAGAAACCCTAATTTTTAAAACTTGGAATCTTTCAGATCTAATTGGATAGAAAGATGTGCCTCCTCAAGGCGAGCTGAGCAGCATACTCATTTTCCCAAAACTGTGATTAGAATTGCAAAATATTTGATGCCCTAGTTTTCTTTAATTTCTTCTACAAAATTGCCTGATATTGTTTCTGCAATATATCCAAAAGTACTGCTCCTCTGTGTCTGAAACTTCGCGCTGAGGTAGCCTCGTCTGTCCTCTTTCCAACACTGCAGGTTTGAGCAAAATTGGTTTCACCAATTGGGACTTATGAGAGTATTCCCAAGGTGACTTATTTCAGGACTGTTCAGCATAGCGAACTTGTACAGACTTCCACGTGTCACTGTTTCACCTTCGGGATCTAAAACTTTTACCACAAAAAGTACATTCTGTGCTTTTGGAACATCTTGCAAAATTTCATTTGGACCTTCGTAGCCCACGCTATAGCGATTTTCCCTAGGTGTCCTGTTTAGAGATGAATCCAGGGAGAGGTTGGAACCCCGATTTGGAGGAATCATATCTCCTAGAATATAGCGAATCTGAGGCTGAAACTTTTACACAGGGTACATCAAGAATTTATCTTCAGCCTGTAAGAGTTTCGGCTCCTAAGCCTTCTCCAATCTTGATATATAGCAAATGCACCAAAATGATTAGTTTTAGTCTTTTAAGGTTTTCTGGTCTGGGGCAAATTAGGGTTTGACTTTCCCGGAGTTTTACCCAACCAAAAATTTCGATCTTGGTCTCTAAATTTCGATTTTGAGGAGGAGATAAATCCTATGTTGGGCTCACTCAAAAATTCCTCTTCTGTGAAAAGCCCTAATTTCCCGCAGTAGTGACAGGTCAAAAACTGAAAATGCCCGAAATCAAATTATGCTTCGACAGAAAAATGCGCCCTTCAATGGAGAGTTAGCCTAGCCTCCTTTTGCTGATGATATGTGGAGAGAGACTCAAAAAGTAAGAAGCCCTAGCTTCTGCAGCTGCACAGTGTCTTCTTCTCAGGTTAGCTCTGATACCATGTTAGTTTCTTATCATTTAATCAATATGATCTAGAATCTTATCTGAGAGAATAACATGCACAGCAATAATCACAAGAGACAAGAGACAGAGTTTTCCTCGGGGAAACCATAAAGGAGAAAACCCCGCAACTTCCTCAGAGATAGAATGAGCACCAATGGCAAAAGTAAAACTCAAAGACAAAAAGATGATCTCCGACAGCTGTGTGCCTACATCGTTATGGGCAGAAGCCTACAGCTCTCTGTTTATATTCAGAACATAAGCCCTCATGCTATCCTAGGAGAAAATACTCCAAAAGAAGTGTAGGATTGAATAACTCCCGAATCGGTTTTATTCAATGGAAAAGCCTTTATTTTTTCAATGTATATGATGGTTGCTCTTCACATTCCAACCAACCGTTTCATCTCCCTACGTAACTATTCATATTATCAATTTATTTACAATATTTACATTTTATGTGGAACCATAATCACGAGGATTAGTTTTCCAACATTCCCCTCTTAATCTGAAGGGGTGTTTGTGAGTCCGAACATGGTTCTAAATCTTTCAAACTTTTCTTGTCCAAGTGTTTTAGTGAAGATGTCGGCAATTTGCTCATTTGTTGAACAATGTCGTAAATGAATTGTCTTAGCCTCTACATTATGTCGAATCAAATGGTACTTTGTGTTGATGTGCTTGGTTCGATCATGAAATATGGGGTTCTTGGCCAACTTGATTGCAGAAGTGTTGTCGATCAATAAGAGAGTGGAATTTTCTTACTTCTCCTACAGATCCTCAAGTATCTTCCTGAGCCACACAATCTCCTTTGTTGCTTCTGCAGCTACCACATATTTTGTTTTTGTTGTCGAATCTACTGGAACTAACTGTTTGCATGATCTCCAAGAAATAGTTGTTGATCCAAGGCTCATTGTGTATCCAAAAGTGGACACTCCTATCTCTTTGTCACCATCAAAGTCTAAATCAATGTACGTAATAAGTTTGAAGTCTTTTACCTTAGTGTACTTGAGTCCAAAGTCTTGAGTCCCCTTCAAGTACCTTAAAATTCTTTTTGTTGCAGAGTAATGTCCTTCACAAGGTTTGTGCATGTATCTGGAAAGAATACCAACAACATAAGAAATATCTAGTCTGGTAGTAAGATAGATAAGGCTTCCTACAAGCTGTCGATACTTTGTCGCATCCTCAAATTCTTTTCCTTCACTTGATGTGAGCTTCAACTTTTGTTCCATTGGAGTTGAGAGAAGGTTGCATTCTGTCATGCAAAATCTATTCACCAATTCTCCAACATACTTTTTCTGAGATATGAATATGTACATAGGGTGTTGAATCACTTCAATTCCTAAGTAGTAATGAAAATGTTCCAAATCAGTCATTTCAAAACATTTCTTCAAATCTTTCTTTATGGATGCTATATAATCTTCATTGTTCCCTGTCATTAAAAGATCATCTACATATACCACAAGAAATACAATAGATCTTCCAATTTTCTTCACAAACAATGTTACATCATCAAGATTATAATGCTTGAAATTTAGCTTTAGAAGATGCTCAGTTAACTTTTCATACCATGCCCGTGGTGCTTGTTTTAGGCCATACAAGGATTTGGCAAGTTTCCATACCTTGTGTTCTTGTCCCTTCACAACAAAACCTTATGGTTGAGACATGAAAACATTTTCTTTCATGTCTCCATTCAAGAAAGCATTTTTTACATCCGTTTGGTGGACTTTCCACCCATTTTGTGTTTCCCTAGAGAGAAAAGTGCGAATGGGTACCCATTTTGATGTGGGGGAGAATGTTTCTTCATAGTCAACTCCTTTTTGTGCATAGCCTTTCACCACAAGCCTTGCTTTGCATTTGTCAAGTGAGCCATCTCATTTGCATTTTTTCTCGTATACCCACTTGCAACCAATTGGTTTGATCTCATTTGTAAGGTCAACCAGCTTCAAAGTTCCATTTTTTATCAGTGTATCATATTCATTTTGCATAGCCTCTTTCCATTCATCACATTGAGCAACTTCTATAAAGGAAGTTGGCTCAAAGTTAGCAGATAAATTCAATTCACAATCAAATGAGACATCCATGTCATCACCTAAGTTATTTGCTTCTCCTCCATCATCTTGTCTTGTTGAATTTCTCGTTCCTGTCTTTCCAACTTCATCTTGATGGACACTTTCAAGAGTCTTTATGGCCCATTTTGGAATCTTCTTTGATGGTTCAGGTTGATCATCTGGAGGTGTTTCATTCTCTTCAAGGTTCAATCTTGCAATCCTCTCAATAACATCATCAAGTTTAGGTGAAGGGAACTTCTTCTTCATGAGGGGGTGTTGGTGCTTCAAAGGGAAATTCCAAAGATTGATCCTGATCCAAGATCGTGATCCCCCCTTCAAGGTTTGGAATTGCATTATCAAATTCATAATATGTCTTTAGATGGGAAAACTTCTCCAGACGATCAAGTTGTCTTTCAAGTTTCAATAGACTTGTCATTTTTATCAGTTTCAAGAAAAATGACATCTCTGGAAACAACAAATTTCTTGTTCACCATATCATAAAGATGGTATGCCTTGGAAGTGTCTGAATACCACAAGAAAATACATCTTCAACTTCTAGCACCAAGTTTGTTTCTTTGATCCTTTGGTATCAAGGCATAACAGGTGGAACCAAAAAATTTGAGATGCCTAATCGAAGGAAGGTGGCCAAACCACAATTCATATGGAGTCTTGTCTTCAATAGCATGAGATGGACTTCTATTTGTCAAATATGTTGCACAAACTACTACATCACCCCAAAACATCAGTTTCACATTCTTGAAAAACATCATTGATCTTCCCATATTCATTAATGTTACTCATCTTTTCTACTACACCATTTTGTTGAGGATTATAAGGAACTGAAGTTTGATGTGTAATCCCAAGTTTGGAAAGATAATCTTCAAATGCATTAGATGTATATTTTGTACCATTATCTGAATGAAATGGACCTGTTATCACACAAAGTGTAGCTACCCACTAAAGGTATATTATCCAGGACAGTAGAGATGAGGTAGCTAACTAGTGACATCACAAGGGCCTCGTCCACTACTAATGAAAGGTAGTTGTCACACCGAACGGGCTCTTGTCACTTTAGATCAATCCGGAAAATGATCAAGGCGGAGACCCTAATAGCCTATGAGGGCTAGCACACCTACTCAAGACACTCTAAGGGATATGCAATAAGTACAAGAGGTGAATAATGAGTAGGTAAATCTAGATCTAGAAAGATAGAACTGGTAGGTGAGGTTAAATCCAAGTCAAGGAGGCTTCAGATAAATGAAAATTTTCCTAACTTGATAAGAGATGTACCACAAAGAGTTTAATAATGTAGATCTAGAAGGATCTAGCCTAAAGAATAAATACCCTAATTAGATCCACCTAGGGTTTATGCAATAATGGAATAAGTGGGACATAATCAAGTAGATTGAGAGGTGAAATGGCTAGATCTAGAGGCATGAAGATTAGATATATGAATTTAAGGTGGGTTCAATCATACCCAACTAACAAATCTGAAGGATTGACCACAAGCCCAAGGAGGGTGCCCCACCTAGAGGAGACTAGTGCTAGATCCAAGGGTAAATGGAGTTGGATTAATGCCAAACTTTAGATCCAGGATTTAATTAATTATTCCTAAGTGGGTTTTGATGGTCGTCATCAAATGAGGACTCAATCTATTAGATCTACAAAACTAGGGTTTTAACAATTGGGATTTTGTGTGACAATTGGATAAAAATATGGAAAGTGATACTAACCTTGTAGATCGTACATGAAAATACTTGCGGTCGCCTTGTATGTCGATGATCCTTCCACCTAGTTACAATTTTGAGCAAGATCCGACATGAAATGAAAGCGTTTTTCCCAATGAAGGTAGTGTGACCCCTCTCTACCTGCAAAAACAAACTACTGAAGTGATATTTGATTCACGAATGAAAAAGAAAGCAACGTACGTCATCTAAAGAGAAAAATCCAATGCACAAAGTAAGAATTTATCACTCCCTGAAGATGAAACGATTCGTAAGAAGAGATGATGCAAGTCGCCTCCACAATCTCTCCTCAAGCAAGTCGCTACCCTACAAAATATCAGTATGGCCTCCACAAAAGTATGTCGTCTGCATGCAAGATCCACTGAAATGTTTAATCAAGAGGCATAACAATCACATTCAAGAACATCCACAAAGCTTCCAAGAGTTTTTCCAAAAGTTTTCTTGTATTCCAATATTCTTCGAGCCAAAAGTTGCTTTATAATAAGAGAGCATCTTAATATATAGATCTCTCTGATACACAAAACCTAGATCCAAAAAGATCAAAGGCCAAGATCAAAAGATACAATCACTCTAATCAACGGCTAAGATAAATTGGATAGCTAATACATGGATCCACTCACTAAATAAGGTGGGCGCACACACTAAAAATGCCCAAGGAGGGGTGCATCACATGAAAAGTGTGTAAAACATGGCATAGTACATTGTAGGGGCTAGGAGGTGATACACATCCTTCTCTAGAATGGCCCCATGGCACAATAAAAAGGTATAATCATCAATCATAACATGGAGTGATCAAAATCACTAGGACATCCCCCTCAAAATACATCACAAACGCCCCCAAAGTGGAGAATGCTAGGATGTGTGGACCCCACGAAAACTGAAACTGATGCCGGAGGATGAAGATGACCCCAACAATATGTCTCAGACCAAATCCATGCCATTTCCTTGCCTCAATTGCCCAAATCGATTTCTTTATTAGCCATTTTCATCATCAAATCACTGCCTCGGGAACATAAAACTGCTCATATCTCATTGTTGACTGAACCTGGACGTCAACTGACTGCAAAAATGAACCTGAAACCATAGCAATATGGTAAGATCCACTGGCTACACTCTATGCCCCTTTGGTGCCCTAGGAGATTTCACCATCAACTGAAAAGCATTTTATTTTGGTTTTCCAGGGAGAAACTGTTGCAAACTAATAAAATGACCCATATCTCATCTGTAAGTACCTGAAACTGAAAACTGACTACGACAATGAACTCAAAATGTCCAAATCTACTAGGAATAATTGAAAAATAACTCTGAAGGTCCTCACTCATATTTTTGGTGTGGGTATGATGAGGAGAACTTAGACTTTGTCCTTATATATTTATGTAATAAGCGAGTGTTATATAAATAAAGTGATGTTTCATACTTTATAGAATGGGTCTCGCTTAAGTGTTTATTTAATAATTAAAGTGAATTGATTATTAAATGTGAGTGCATTAAATGATGGCCCTTGATTTTGTAAATGTACCTCAACCCTAAATTAGGTGGTTAAGATAGGTGGCTAAGTATAAAACAAAGAGAGAGGACAAATTGAACACACCATTAATGAAGAGAGAGGAAGAAGAAGATTGAGGAGAGAGAAGAGATACCCTAGAGCAGTGGCACAATTCCCAACGCAAGGAACAACACATTTCCCAAGGGAGCGTTGTCTCATTTATTGCAGACTAATAGGTCGTACAATAGAATTTATTTCTGGCACGTGTGGCAAGGTTTTCAAGGCAGGAAGTGCAACAAAAAAGTACAATCGTACAACACACGTGTGGGGGTCGTACAACAGGTCGTACAGCTGTTAATTAGCATGAATTTTGAGGTATTTTGTTGCTGCTTCAGTTTGGGTTAATTCTGTTAGTGAGGGTTGAAGGAATTAATTCATGTGTTGATGAAAAATTTCTAAGTATTCTTCTTAATAAATTTTTCTTCTTATAGGGTTTCCCCCAAAGTTGGGGTTTTGCCTGGTCTTTTGACCAAAATATATGTGTTTTCATGTGTTTGATGAATACTTCAGTGTTGGCCCTAGGAGAACATAAGCAAAATTTAATTAGAATTCTGATCAGAATGAGAATAGTCCGGTCGCGCAATAGAAGAAGCTACGACGAGGAAGAGATAAGACAGAAGAAGTAGCAATACAAGGAAAATTGCGACAGAAACAACCGCGAGAGAAGAAGTCCACGACAGAAGGGAAATATGCGACGAAATTAGCCGCAATATAAGGAACCACGATAGAAGGCGTGCAGCGGTTGAAAAGGACAGCTTGAGAGATCGTGCGTAAGGAGCCGGCTAGAGTCACACGTGCTTTAGGGAATAAAGCATCTTTGTATTTTGGGTCGATAGTGCCTACTGACAGTTGTAACGAAAATGTATGAAAATAAGAATGGCAACCTATCGGCTAACAGAATGAAGTCGGTTGATTACGACATGTAAAGAGTATAAAAGAAAGAACCCAAGCTGTGTGCAAGTTACTTCCTGGCCAGTCGGTTGGTTGTTTACTTCCTAGTTGGTATGTGTTGTTTGTAGAGTCGAAGAGTCGTAGAGTTGTAGAGAAGAGTAAGTTGATCCAGGTTGTGTGAGGATCGACAATAGAGTGACGAAGAGGAGAACTCTACAGATCTGAATCCAGATGGCATGAGAGGAGAGGGAAGTATGTATAGAGTGTAGAAGAATATCTAGAACAGAGTCTGTAAGCTGAGTGCACAGACGAAAGGTGCCATATATTTCTCATGCCAGATGAAGAGCACCTTTGTGGTTTTTCTCGAATGGGTTTCCACGTTAAATACTGTGTCAATGTGTGTTTGATGAATGTGTTCATGTTGCATGAATGTATGTTGTGAATAAGTGTTTGTGTATTTGATTATAAATAGTTCTTGTATGCATCTATCACGTTGTTGCTAATTGTATGCACCTGTCGCATTATATTGACTATTGTAATCTCTGTCGACGGATAAGTACAATAACATCTTGAATGTGCATAATAAGTATAAGTAAGACATCCACTGGCTTCGGTCGAGCGAGTTGGTTAAGTATCGTGAGAAGAGAAATCCCCACCCAACTGCAGAAACCTGGTTCTGGCAGTTACCCATAAGAGATATCTCGGGTGAGACTGCATCTGCGTCGTAGGCACTGCTAATTGAGCCTTGCTCTATTGGGTCGATATATTGGGCTTTGTTGTCGTACAAACAAGGTCTAAACCTAGGTCAAAGAGAGAAACGCCAACAATTGGTTCTGTTGCCGGGACCGTGAATCATTGTGGTGAGGGATATGTTTTGGCACCCGATGAAGCCGAAAATTCAAGAGTGGGTGGATTTTAAAGCATTAGAGTTTGGACGAGAAGAAAGTGAAGGATCGCGGTTGAACCCGACAAAGTGGTTGGAGCGATACTTCTATACGGATATTCGTGAAATTTTCTTTTGCGGGTTTCCTAGTTTTTTATATGAGTGGTTGTCAAAGCTAGCAACCTAGATAAAATTTCCAAGGGGGAGAACCGACAGAGTGGAATCCTCGGTTGATTTAGCGACTGAAAAGTATTAGCAACCCTGTGTCGAGGGCTGTTGATTTTTGGGTAGACAGTATTTTGGAGGGATACATTACTGAGTTTGTTGTTGACACAATAACATCATATATTGTGAGGCGAAAAGAAAGTTTTTCCAAGACCACGGGAAAGATACTTAACATCTTTAAGAACTTGGATAAAGATGCTTGCATGCGAGAAAGGGATCCTGAGAATAGAGTCCGACGAGTAAAGAGTTGTATATAAAGACCTAGGTTATGTTGCAGAAGAAGTGCGCGAAAAATGGAGCAAAGTAAGCTGAGATGTTCCCTGGTGATAGCGAAACTGCACTAGAAGGTGGACGTCTAAGAAGTGGAAGGAGATTTCGGCCGAGAAAAAGAAGACGAACTGTGACAAGAAGAGGAAGTTGCAGTACGACCAGAGGAGAAGACTACGAGTTGACGTCACACTTTGACGAAGGTTCTTGCGATGAAGGAGAGGAATGTCAGCCTATCCCCGAAAGGGAAGAAGAAGAAGAAGACGCCCTAGACCCAAAATACGAATACGACACACCTACAACTTCGCGTATGTCTCCGGAGGTAAGATCCAAAAACTCATCTCCTAGTAGATTTGTCAATACAAGTAATACTAGCTATGGGAATAGTGGACAAGGGAGTCCTGCTAGCCAAACTTTTTACCCAGCAGTACCGAGGACCAATATAATGGCTGGGAATGATATCAAGTTGTCAATATTCAATGGAAATGGTTTAGAAGACCCAGAGCAATATTGGTTTCTATGTAAGCCGTATGGACTATGCGACAGGTCTAGGATGATGCAATAAAGAAGGCGCAAATGATCACGAGTCTAAGGGGTTGTGCGCTAGACTGGTATAAGAAGTTTTTTGTAGTTCTAACAGGAGTCGCACAAAAAACGCTCGACCAAATTCAAGTGGGACTAATAGATGAATTTAAAAGGCCCAAATCTGAATCTCAATGTATTATAGAGATTAAAGAGATTAAGCAATTGCCTACAGAGTCTATGTGGGACTTCGACCAGAGATTTAAGAGATTAATGGCTAAAGTAAGCTTTAGATGTCGGACGTACAACACAAAGGGTGGTTCATTGCAGTCTTGTTACCGCACATCCGGGTTGCCTTGATGTAACAAAAGATTGTGTCGCAAACTGAAGCGCTCGAGCTTGCCATGAAGCTAGAATCCTCACCGGTAGGAGAAACTAGTGTAGGAATGATGCAGATTCAGTCGCAGCTAGCTAACCTTATGCTGCAACTCCAGGACATTATATAAGGGAAGGAAGTCCAAGAAGAAATCTGGTGTACCAAATGCAGAACTGAAGGACACCACAAGGACAATTGCTCTGTCATGTCCCCAATTAAATAATTTTCAAATAAGACTAATTGCAAATAGTGTTTCACCAACCTACTAGTTCCCTAGGTTGAGATGGAGACACAAATTTTGTAATAAAGGGATATGGGACCCAAAAGGACTTTAGTTTACCATATTTTCATTTAAATGGGTCACATAAAAGATAAATTCTAAGAAAATAAGGTGGCATGGGTTCATAAAGACAATTGGAAGCTTGTGGAGGCATTGGGTGACTAGATTCCCCGCACACTTGTCATGATATTCATTCATATTCGAACACATGGGTAATGTAACATTATTGGATGGTGATGTGGTGTCAAATATCATATAATGAGCCAAGGAATTCGAATTGGTAAATGAGGGTAATTCCCATGGAAGAGGAAGATACTAGAAGACGAGGTGTGCCACTTGGAAGAAGATTCTATGCACTCTATGACAACAAATGATGAAAGACTCTATGACAAGTATGACAAATTCAGACCTGATTGCTGACATATGACAAATCTAACATGACAGGGCTAAAAATAGCCACCAAGAGGTCGAATTTGGGAGTTAGAGGCAGCCATTCGAATTGAGGAAAGAATTGGAGCATGAAAAGGAGGACAAGTGTCATGAGAGTAACTAAACCACTAAGATGAGTTGGAGGAATCCCATGGAGGGAAATTCAACCTTAGGAGGCCTCATGAAGTTAATAAAAGGATGTCATGAGGAATGAAAATAGCTTTTGATCATTTGTTAATTGGCCTTTGGCATTTTGGAAAGCCTTTGCTTGTCCATTGCATGGTGAGTGTTCACTATCCATGCTTGTGAACCAATTTCAAGGGAGTTCGATTCCTTTCCATGTTGGTTAATGGAGAGGCAATTCAGACCCCTCATTGGAGCTTAATGAAAGAGTTTTAGTTGCAGGTTGAAGGTCCATACAGTCGAATTCTCATCTATCTCCCTATTCTCTCATTCCTTTTTCTCCATTCCCCCACAGTCTCATGTTGATGGCGCACTTGTTGGAGTGGTGCTTGTGCTTTGCTAATTATAGTTGATGTCAAAGCTCTGATGTATGATGTATGGCTCTATAATCTCATGTCCATATGCTCTGTAAGTCGAAATATCAGAAATACATGTATGAAAGGCTTGCATTCCCCATGCTCTTGAATAACTAGTTTTCATGGATTTGGCTTCAATATTGAAGTAGCTTTATATCAGATTTGTATGAGGACTTTTCTCCAATTTTGATGATGTTGGGGAAGCCATATATTATGTAAGACTCTGTATTGTCATTCCCATATCCTATTCAGCTCGAAATCCAAGAAACTCCTGTGTGAAAAGCTTGCATCCCCATGCCATTGTATCACTAGTTTTCATGGATTTTGGCTTCAATCTTGAAGTAGTTTTATACAATATTTGTATGAGGGATATTCTATGAGTTGGATGATGTTGTGACAGCCATATATGATGTATTAATCTGTAATTTAATGTCCACATGCTCTGTGGCTCAAAATCCAATAAACTCGTCTGTGAAAAGCTTGCATTCCCATGCCATTGAATCACTAGTTTCCATGACTTTGGCTACAATCTTGAAGGAGACTTGTATCAGATTTGTATGAGGGATGTTCTCTGAGTTTGATGATGTTGTGAAAGCCAAATATTATGTGTTACTCTGTAATTTCATGTCCCTATGCTCTGTGGGTCGAAATCCAAGAAATCCATATGTGAAACTCTTATAATTCCATTCTACTAATTCACTAGTTTTCATGCTACATCATAATTTATTTCTGGCATATGGCACGATTTTTTAGGCAAGAAGTACAACAAAAAAGTACAGTCATACAACACACATGTGGGGGGCGTACAATTGTTAATTAGCATGAATTTCAAGGTATTTTGTTGCTACTTCAGTTTGGGTTAATTCTGTCAGTGAGGGTTGAAGGAATTAATTCATGCGTTGATGAAAAATTTCTGAGTATTCTTAATAAATTTTTCTTCTTCTAGGGTTTTCCCTGGAGTTGGGGTTTCGCCCGGTCTTTTGACCAAAATATCCGTGTTTTCATATGTTTGATGGATACTTCAGTGTTTGAGAAGATCTTGAAGTGGTGGTTTTTATTTCAAATTCATGAGTAATTTTTAATCAAAAACCCTAGATATTCAAGTGTTTGAAAGAATGTGTGAATGGAAATTTTCATGTTAATGTCATTTATTTTCTTCAGGAATGAGTACCCATACACCATATGTCCATAAAAAATGTACATCAGAGGTCCCATCCATTTCAGAACCATAATAATAATAAAGCCTATAAATGCTAATAATCATGAAAATAACACAAGCCATCATAATAAACCATCATCTAAAGCATGAATATGTATAATGGACATTGGTAGACCACAAATAATCACCATCCATAGTCATCGGCCAAAAGTCATCCTAGACCTTGTTGCTGACTTGCTCAAACTAGGTTGACCAAGTCAAGAATGATCAAATGATGACCCAAATGCTAATCTATGATACTGCAAAGTACAAAATGGATATGCATGCTTAATTATCTATGTTAATGGTAGACTTCAATTATAAGTAGCTGCTATTAGCGATTATAAACACAATATATATAAATAATATATCTAAGTCAAAGTAGTCAGCTCCTCTAAACAAGAACTTCCAGTGTATGCTCATTATTGATTTGGCCATATTGCTAGTCAAGGGTGAAGATGAATAAAACAAAATAAGCTCAAGGGAATGACTTGACACTTGACACTATAAGAAACTAGGCTGAAGAAAAAGGGGATCCACACAACACATAAGCTGGACTAGGTGAACAATAGGGAATAGTGGTGTCTCACAAATGGGTGAAATAATGAAAATACTCCACTAGAATCTAGACAAGCAACATTTTTAAAACAATTATTTGCACAGCAAAAGATACTAGCTAACCTCCAAAGGCAGGTGCCCTGGAAAGCCTTCTGGGCTTCTAACAAATGACAAAGACATAACCTTGATAGGTCAGTCTCACCCTGTTGCCCTGGAGAGGCAAATTAGTCGTACATTATACAATGAATGAGTGCTCATCCTCTGGCAATTAACTCTTTTTAACAAAATATTTTATTAACTTGCCATCCTCCAAGGCAGGTGCCCTGAATAGCTTAGCGGGCCTTAGGTAATGACTCGGTATGACCTCCATTGTCGGCCACCGTCCATAGGTGCGATTAAGTGACCACCTTGTTGCCCTTTGGGGGAAAACTGCCTCACATCATACAAAGGATGAGTGCTCGTCCCTTGGAAACTGGCTTACTTCATATTTTATTTGCAACAGTGTTTAAAAACACTTTTGTTTTGTTGGCTAGGAATCCACTTAGAATAAGCATTTAAGTTTCGATGCCTTAGTGTCTAAAGACACTTTTGGTAAGACTAATTGTGTTCAATACCTAGAGGAAGACCATCTCTACGATAAAAATTACACAAACCAACACTGAGACCCAATTTAGACATGTAGACCTATTCCAACATAGAGGTGGTGGGGGAAATCCTAGATGTCACTAGTCAAGTTACAAGTCAGGGTTAAATATAAAGAAGGAAGGCAACGGATGGATGGAGACAGTGAAGGTGGTGCTAAGGCTTGTAAGCTGTGTCCTCTAAGGGAAATGACCAAATTCATACTACAAGTAGGGCATGACCAATGAGTATACAAAAGAATCTCTTGGACATAGCAACTAGATCACTTATACTTTAG
>LPNX010641760.1:1082493-1131217 GCA_001517045.1 Pseudotsuga menziesii | reverse complement strand
GGCCTTCCCTGTCCCTCTGCAGACTCTTTGGACCCCATGGACTATTTTTGTACCTTTGATGTTTCCAAGATCATCCCTAAAAACACCTATTATTTGTTGTACGCGACTTTTAAACCCTTTCTCGTGTATATACGTGGATATTACCCTTAAATCCGCGTACATCGGGATGTGTGCAAAAGGCTAAATATTTTTGGAGTTTTCCTTGATGTGGATCTGAGTCACTTGTCTCTTGGCCTTCCATATGCCTCGAGATCGCCTGGATTTGCCCTTCCATTACCCCATTGAAGCACTATATAAGGAACCCTTTGGATACATTGAGGAGGAATTGAAGAGCAAGAAAACTATAGTCCATTGTTGTCATAGCTTGCTTATACTTGAGTCTGCATCCCTTTGTCCCTTGGAGCACTTTGTGTTCTTCCCAAGCTTGCCTTTGCTTGTGAGCTTGCTATCGAAATATGGAGGATTGAGGTGGTGGAGGCCCAAGTGGAAGACTCAGTTTCTCCGGTTCGCAGACGTGCCAACAGAGGTTGTCACTTGTGTAATCTCTGATTTGATTAATAGAAATATCTTTTCCTGTCCAATGATGTGCATTTAAATGAATATTGAATCCATGGATGCGTTTAATTGCTTATGTATCATAGATTATATATGCTAGAGTAGGCCTAACACTATATTATATAGCATGCTTGCCTTGTTTTACTGTTGTTGAGAGTAAATTGCCAAAGCAAGCGTGATTGGAAAAAGCTCAACGGGGATCTACTACAACCGTCCGAAATAAGGTATGTTTCGAGATCCTTTAGTGTTAGATGTTGTATTTCTCTTGCATATTGGGAAGGGATTGATTTCTGCGGTTTCTCTTTCTGTTGTGGTACACCACAAGCCATAGGAAGTTTTCTCCATAACAGAAATGGCAACCTTACTGGGGAGGTTCCTAGTTGTTTTTCTTTGGGGATTTTCGGCATTCAATGTGCTTGTACTACTTTGATTTCTCTGTTTCTATGTCAGGTCTGGGGGCATGGTTACCCAGTAGTGTCCTGTAGAAGTAAATTTTGTCTCATTTTGTCCTTTTACCTTATTTTTCTATCTCTTTCTTCCTGTACGCGGCTTTTGCTTTCACAGTCGCGTGTACACGCGGGTTTTCCCGGAATAGTCGCGTATGTACGCAGGTTTATTGAGAACAGTCGCGTATGCCCTGATTTTTTGCTTTTTGGGGAAGATTAAGTGTTGCTGGGTGAGTTTGGCTGATTGCTGAGTCTTCTTTGATGCTTCTGGAGTCTGTATCTCCCCTATGTTTCTGACCAGAGACTCTTTTTTATTTGATTTTTGAAAATGTTCTTGTCATTTCATTTTCTATTTTTTTTGTTTTGAGATTAATGCATTAGGTCTCTATTTCCTTAGTACTTTGTTGGGCTACTGTCTGTGAATGGTTGTAGAGTTTGAGGGTGTTAGAGTCACAATTTTGTTTTTTATCTCATTTAATTCAAAAATACAAAAACATTTTGCTTTTTGCATAGTTATGCATTCTTTGCATTTTGCTTTAGCATGGTACTTGCATTAGGTTTGCTTGGTGAATATTAGTCAGAATTTCAAATAGGAATGATTGCATATACATTTCAAGGAAAACTTTTGCACTTCACGTAGTAGCATACCTTGTTTTTCATTCGACACAGTGCATTTGCATTGGTTGTTAGGTGTGCATTTTACTTCTTGTTGTGTCATAACATCATTAGTTGCACGACCATTTATCCTTTGAGTAATAAAGCCAATTAAAATCAACGCATAATAAAATGAATTGCACTCTTTTCTTTTCTAGGGTGCACCAACAAGACTAGGTTTTAGGATCTTGGAATAGTTCATTGTGAATTAATTCTCCAAGACCACTAAACAAAACAATTAGGTGTCTGTCTAGGTGAAAGTGTGAAATCATTTATATAATTAGTGTTTCTCAAGATCCTCCTCTTATAAGGGAGTTAAGCACGAGGCAGTGTGAGCAATTATGATTGGGATGACCCCTGATTGTGATTGATTAGCACCGGAGATATTTCCAGGATTGTATTCGTATTTGGGGGCCTTTAAGGTATTGGCTAGTGCACCCCTAGGGTACTAGTTGTGTTTTCAGGCTTCGGGCTTTGTTACCCTGCCCATACAGTCAATCCCGCCTGCGACTATCCGCCAGAGCATTGATTATATCGAGGTGACCTTAGTTGCCTTACCTAGGTTATCGAGGGGGTATTTGCAGAGGTTATTCTGCAGGTGTCCTGGCCAGGTAGGGGTCGGACAGCACAGTTGCTAGATGCGTTGAAGCCGAGGGCCACTATAATTGGTTACGAACCTCCGCTTGTTGTGTATGGGAGTCTTAAGCCTCTCCTAGGTGAGACATACCTGCTTCATTCGAGAGCTCACATATCCTACCCTTGGTTTGCTTTTGATTTGGCTTTACATTTTTAGGTGTATGCTTTGTGCACGCTAGTTTGCCTAGAGTTTGCGTAATTAGATCGAGTCTTTTTATTTTTTTTGAGTCAATGTGGATTCAGGCGCGGCACCTCGCCGTTCTCGTCGTTTAGTAGGACTTCCACCTTCCACATCTCCTCTTCCTTTGGGAGAGAGAAACAGATAGTCCGGGCAGACTACTTCTCACTTTGATTCACACACCATGGGAGATCATGAGGATGAGATTCCAAAGATGTCTTCTGCACCTCACGAGGTTGGGGAGGAAGATCCTACTAGCACATATGATCCTGTACATGAACAGCCTTCACGATCTGGTTATGATCCCTCATTCACAGGTCGTCGGTATTGGTTTTCGGTCGACGAGACTCACTATGAACCCACAAGCACTAGTAATGTTAGATATGATATACCTAATATTCCTGAGTCCGATCCGGCATATCATGTCGAGTCGGAAATTGACCCTGGCACCACGCCTGGGGGCACTCCCACTCTTTTCCATGCGGAGAGGTTTGGGGGCACTAGTCACATTGCACCTTCCATCTCGGTGGTGGAAGCTTTTTCACATGCTCCTACTAGGCCTAGTGTTAGTAATCCTATTCAGATACCAGGACCGAGACGAGTGAACATTGGGAACACCACTTACATTCCTTCACATGTCCCTTCGTCCTCCAACCCCGTTCCTTCAAATGCGTTTTTAACGACTCATCCTCCCCCTAATTCACGTGGGCCCTCAAGTCGGAATGTTGCTACTAGCCATGTTCATTCTGCGACTGCTACCACGGTCATATCTCAAAGCAGAGTACCTCCTGTTGTGTCAATGGGTCATGTACCTGTTTCTGGATCGTCTCATGTTCCACCTCGTGGAGCTCCCCATATACCAACCTATGGACCTTCTCATGGTACATCCCATGGAACACCTTATGGAGCTTCTCATGGACATTCTTATGGACCGCAGTATGGACAAAACTACAAACCCTATGGGTATGGGTATCAACAACCCGCTTACTCTTCTAATTATGGCTTTGTAGCGCCTCATAATCAAGGTACCCCACATCACAATGCTTCCATGCAACCCTACATGGGTCAAATGGGAGGAGGTTATTATGGCCAAGGCCATGGTATTTATAGCAATCAACCTTACATGAATCAAAACTATCAGGGAGCATGGAATCGACCGGCTCAACCTAGGCTCCCTTTCCATGCGACATTAAACTTACCTGACTTGTCGAGATTAATGAACGATACTGTGTCTCATGACCCGGCATGGCCGACAATCCCTACCAAGCTTCCTTCGGACATTCCCAAGTTCGAAGGTAAGGCTGGTGAAGATCCTGGTGAGCATGTAACCACTTTCCACCTTTGGTGCTCTTCCAATTCCTTACATGACGATTCCATTCGTTGGAGGCTATTTCAACGCACCCTAACGGGTCCTGCGGCGAAATGGTATATAGAGTTACCAGGGGGGGCTTATACTACATTTGATGATCTTGCCCTAACTTTCCTTAATCAGTTCCAGCTACCTGTACGTTACGACGTCGGTACTGAACTCTTGTCGACCTTCCGGCAAGATAAAGCCACACACATTTCGGATCATATTCAAGAGTGGCGTAGATGGAAACGGTTAATCAAAGCTTTTATACCACCAGAATTTCTTCTTGAGTGGTTCCTCAAATCGTTGTTACCTTACATCATGAAGGATGTTTCTACATCCGGAATGCAAAACGAGAAACAAGCCATTTCTAAGGCACAAGAGTTGGATTTGATCTATGCTCAATCCAAACTTTTGTATGAGATTATACCTAATGCTCTTAGGTCCAATTTCAACCCCAAGATCAAGCCTGGGCCACATGCCGATGGTATTGTGGGCTCTACAAGTACCAAACCTGCGGACTCGGTTGTGAAACAAGTGAGCCAATTGTCAATTAACCAGCCTGCATCGGGACAAGCTACGGCTTCGTCTCAACCTACCCAATCAGCGAATGTACTTTCCATGCAATCGTCGAACCCGAACGGCAACCAGCAGCCTAGAAGGAATACGAAAAAAGGAAAAAATAATCGTAAGGGTGGGAACAAGAACGAAAATGTAATAATAATGACAAGAACACTAATGCTGGGGGGGACAAGCAGTCTAAACATAAGGTGAATTTTCCTTGCAAGTTATGTAAGGATGACCATCTCACTCACTTGTGCCCTCATATGGAAGATGTCTCGAGGTTCATAGCACAGGGCCCAGCTGTGTTAACTAATCCGTTACCCAACAATCAAAATATGAACTCGAGGACTATTGATCATGGTTGTGCATCGGGTGGAAATCAAAATCCGTCGGAGGCCAATAGTGGTCACGGTTGCATCAACATGGTGCATGCTGCTAAAGTTGTGACTCGTGCGAAAAATTATGGTTCGTCACAACCAGACCTTGGGAAAGAACCTTCCCCACCCGAGAGCCCTTTGCGAATCGAAAAGCCTACGGATAAACCTGAAGCTCCACCTCGCATTCCTAAGGGAGTCTTAAAACGTTCGGGCCATAATCCTAATGCCCGAACCACCTAGAACTATTCAGTTGTCGAGGATTTGGGCCAGACTCCTTGTGCGATGTCTACGTTAGAAGTGCTTCAGACTTGTCCTCCGCAGAGGAAAGCTTTGTTATCTACTCTTGGGGTTAGTGATGATAATTCTTCTACCATGATCAAATTTGAAACCATGGGAGTGCAGCCTTGCTTGCCTTACTACGTGTCTCTTTTGATTCATGTAGAGTGTCTTAACAATACCGTCAAGCGTACTGTCATTGATGAAGGCGCTGCTGCTTCTGTGATGTCTTTGTCGTGTTGGAAGGGTTTGGGTTCTCCCACGTTGTCTCAAT
Source organism: Pseudotsuga menziesii (assembly GCA_001517045.1). Classification (NCBI taxonomy): domain Eukaryota; kingdom Viridiplantae; phylum Streptophyta; class Pinopsida; order Pinales; family Pinaceae; genus Pseudotsuga; species Pseudotsuga menziesii. The sequence goes on along the minus strand of LPNX010641760.1, from coordinate 1,125,906 downwards.
CTGCCACTATGTTGACAGCTTTCGATGGTAGATCGTTTCAGCCGCACGGGATTCTTCCTTCTCTAGAAGTCCAATTGGGAGGGAAGACCGTCGCGATCGAGGTCGAGGTGGTTGATGCGCCCCTTGACTACAATCTTTTACTGGGTAGGAATTGGATGTATAGTATGCAATCGTAGCTTCTTCCCTCTTTCGAGTGATATGCTTTCCACTTAATGGGAAGATTGTTACAATTGATCAGAAGTCATTCCATAATCCAAGTGTCAATGCATCATCGGGAGCTTCTATCCCGATTATCAATCATTCTCAGCCAGCAACTAGGAGTGTGGGCATAGATATGTATCTTCTCTTATGGGAACCTTCAGTTGTCATGCGCCCGTTCTTATGATTGGGTCTAGTTTTGGTGGAGCTTCATCCTCGTTGAATTTGGTGTCTTTTCGCACTACCCATATGGAAGATCCTTGATTCTTCCTTCACCAAGTACTTCGCGTGTGCCCGTTGGGACAAACGTGTTGTTGCCTGCAACAATGGTGGCGTATCAAGCGCATCTTGATCAGGTTGTAGAGCCTAGTCCTTCCTCTCCGCGGACGGAGGAGGAGGACCCGTATGTGTTGCCTGCATGGGCAGTAGAGTCATCTCACTCACATGATTGCCTCGATGATGTTATTCCATCAGATGAAGCTATTCTTGAGGCCATGTCTGGGGTTGAGCAACCTTGGGAAGAGTTGTATCATCGATCATATTTTCTTCCTAAGCTCAATTGTATGGAGTGTGATGACTTTAGGGAGATTCTTAGCGAGAAGATTGGTAGCCCCGTGGTTCCATTAAGCTCTCTTGGTCAGATGGTTGATGGAAACATGGCTAATTTATCACCAACCATTCCTTTCAATATTTCTCGTGATCCTGGCAAGGTTGAGAATATCTACATTGGGGTGGATTGTTCCCTCGATGAGATCAAGGAGTATACTGAGTTGTTTAAAGAGTTTCGCGACATTTTCGCTTGGTCATACGAAGAGATGTCAAGTATTGACCCCCGTATTGTCAAACATGAGATCAAAACGTATTCGGATGCAAAACCGGTTCGACAACGTTTACGTGCGGTGAATCCTAGAAAAGCACCTGCCATTAAGGCTGAGATAGAGAAACTATTGAAAGCTGGTTTTATCTATCCCGTTCCCTTGACGGAGTGGGTTTCAAATCCCGTTCCGCTGGATAATAAGCAGGGAGCGATCTGTATATGCACTGATTTCCGTGGCTTAAATCATGCCTGTCCTAAGGATAATTTCGCCACACCATTATTGATCAGATTTTGGATGAGTGTGCCGAGAGTGAGGTATTTTCCTTTATGGACGGTTTTTTCGGATATAATCAGATTCAGATTAAGCCCGAGGATCAACATAAGACCGCATTTATTTGTCCTTGGGATACTGTTGCATATCGAAAGATGCCCTTCGGCCTTAAAAACGTCGGAGCCACATTTCAACAGGCTATGACCTTAATATTTCACAATCTTAAAAAGATTATCGAAGTATATTTGGATGATCTCGCTGCTAACTCTCATTTGAGAGTGTGTCATCCATATCATTTGATATTAGTGTTTGAAAGATGTCGTCATTATTAGGTTCGTTTAAATCCTCATAAGTGCATCTTTTGCGTGACTGTTGGTCGCTTGCTAGGATTCATCGTATCCAAGGAGGGTATAAGAGTCGATCCCTTAAAGGTTGAGGCAATACTTCAATTGTCTCCCCCACGTAATATTAGACACTTTCAGTGTTTGCAAGGCATGGCAAACTTCTTAAGGAGATTCGTGGTTAATTTTGCCAATTTGACTAATGGCTTTATGCGTCTTTTGAAGAAGGACACCCCTTTTTACTGGGATGAGTGAGCCCAGGAGTCCTTTGATGCTCTTAAGCGAGCCTTAGCAACGGCCCTCGTGCTTAGTCCACCCGACTATAGCCATGATTTTTTTATTTATGTAGCTGCGTCCGTGGAGACGGTTGGTATGGTTTTGGTTCAAGAGGATGAGGAGCTCCATGAGCATGTCATATATTATTTGAGCCGAAACCTTATAGATGCGGAACTTTGCTATTCCCATGTGACGAAGCTAGCTTTGGCTACCGTTCATGCGGTTCAGCATTTGAGACATTACATTCTCCTTCGCCAAACCTTGGTCATAGCTCATATCAATCCATTTCAATTCATCCTCACTAAAAGGATGATTGGGGGAATGGATTGTCATTTCGCAAGAGTTTGATCTCGAGTTCGTTTCGACGAAATCAAAGAAATCATTGATCTTTGCAGAGCTTATATCCGATTTTCCAAGTTTGGAGGAGGTTTATGACAACACATTTGTCGATGAGCATATTTTCCTTATCTCAACTCTGGACCCTTGGTACGAGGATATCATTGTATATTTGCAAACATTGAAGGTCCCTACTCACCTTTCATGGGGTGAGCGACGACGATTACGTCATGTAGCTAAGAACTACCTTATAGTGAATAACACTTTGTACCGCCGTGGGGTAGATTCCATTTTGCATCGTTGTTTAACCCATGATGAGGCTAAGGTTGTGCTGAATGATTGCCACGAAGGGGCGTATGGTGGTCATTTATCTGGGTTTTCTATAGCCCAAAAAATCTTGAGAGCGGGGTATTTTTGGCCGTCCCTCTTCAAAGATTGCATTAATACAGTCAAGAAGTGCCACCCTTGCCAGGTGTTTGCACGCAATATGCGCTCATGTCCAGCCCCGTTACATCCTATTGTCATCGTCGGTCCCTTCACCAAGTGGGGGGTTGATTTTATGGATTGCAACCCAGCTTCAACTGGGGCGCATCATCACATTATTGCGGTTGTTGATTACTTCACAAAATGGGCAGAGGCTATGCCCACAGTTAAATCCGACGGTGAGACAGCTGCGCATTTCATTTTCAACCAGATTATCACCCGGTTTGGCATTCCGAAAGAGCTTGTCACTGACCATGGTAGGCACTTTCAGAATAAAATGATGGAAGAGTTGGCTTCCAAGTTACGGTATAAGCAAGAGCATTCATCTTCTTATTACCCTCAGGCGAATGGACAAGTTGAAGCAGTGAACAAATCACTTAAATCTATTCTCCAACGAACCATCACACAAAGCAAGACTAATTGGCATATTATGTTGTATCCTGCTTTGTGGGCCTATAGAACCGTGGTTAAGACTGCCACTGGTTTCTCTCCATATCAGCTTGTTCATGGGGTGGAGTCAGTTTTGCCGGTTGAATACGAAATCCCTTCTCTGAAGCCAGCTATAAAGATTTTACCTGACACTTCCACATTGGAAGAGTGTTTGGTCTACTTAGAGCAGCTTGATGAGCAGCGCCGAGATGCCTTAGTGGCTCTAGAGGTTAACAAGCGTAGCGTCAAGGTCCAATATGATAAGTTTGTTCGTCCAAGGAGGTTTAATGAAGGTGACATGGTCCTTTTGTGGGATCAAGCTAAGGAACCCTTGGGGGCAGGAAAATTTAATCCCATGTGGCATGGTCCTTACGTGGTTAAACGAGTCTTAGAGAAAGGCGCCTATGGGCTGGTTGATTATGAAGGGACAGCCTTAGCGAAGCCTAGAAATGGGCTCTATCTCAAAAAGTACTATGCATGATCTTCATCCAAGGCTGATTGTTGTATATTATTGTACAGTTTTGAATTGCATAGTTAGGTTTTCTTATGGGGATCGGGTTTATTGATTAGCTTTCGTTTCTTATGACAGATGTCGATGGAGTCTTCTGTTTACATAGGATTCGCTGATGGTGCTAACCGCCACACTCAAAACTCAACTTCGGCTGCTTAGGTGATTTATACTCCTACGGGTCAAGTATTGTCTTCAGGAGGCGTATGTTTACAGCCCTCTTCAAACAATGTTGTTGAATATAGTGCCGTCATTGAGTTATTGCGTGATGCCATTTCACATGGTGTTCATTCTCTTGAGGTACGTCTTGATTTGCAGTTAGTGGTTTCAAAGCTTAATGGCTTGTATCGCATTAGGGATCCAACATTATTACGAAGATTCTTACGTGTTAGATTGCTAGAATGGCAATTTGAGAATATAACATACATTCATGTTCCAAGAATTTTTAATCAAGTTGCTAACTCATATGCTAACTATGCGTTAGATTAGCATTTGTTTCATAGACCATAAGCATATCACAAACATACATTTTACACACATGTAAATATAAATAAAATCGATCATCATAAAAGTTTTTCATTAACATCCAAAAAGTGACATCATAATACATAAGTGTCATATACAAAATTGGGGCTTCCGAGCCACCAACTCATAATACACGGTCATACAAAAATGAATACACTTAGGTCTCTAAGCTTGAGGAGGAGGGGGGTTCTGATCATGATAGAGCACTACAGCTCTAGCTAGCCGTCGAAAGATTCGAACCCATGCTCGTGGTACACCAACCACCTGGCGCTGCATGGCCTCAAGCAAGTCCTCGACTTGTGCCATAGGTACCCTGTGTGTCAAACGAACAAAGTTTGTGTGGATGCTTTGGAGCGTTTGCTCCGCATCCGCACCCATGATATCATCTCCTCTTCCCCTTCGTCGATGACAAGGGAAGCCTTCTAGCCGTCGTGGTCCTATATCTGCATATACATGACAGATTGTCACAATGTGTCGTCACACCAAAAATGTCTTTTGAGTCAATATATCAAAAAACACAAAAAAATTAAATAATTCAAAACTTAAAAAGTGGATTTGAGATTCTTTACCTATGTCACCATAAGCTGCTCCTGGTGGTAGCGGCATATCCGAATCTCTGCGGAAGTCTATTCCTGCATAGGGGTAGTGGTCTATGGCGACGATCTGTCTCCGCCACCATGGAAAGAAATCTGTTGGGTAGGGGTTATCCACCCTACCTCTGCCCAGTCTGCGCATGACATTCGCCCAACGTCGCTGGGCTGGATTTCGGACTACATGTGGAGCAATGTCTACCCTAGGGCTTTTAGCCCTGACACCTACTCAAAGAAAAACGTGCTCAGTATACCGCCGAATCCAAAGTTCCGTACCCAGCCCATCTTGCAGTCACTAAGTTGTTGTTTCATGTTGCTCAACAGCGTCGTACTCCAGGCATACACACTGTAGGTCGCATGCACTCTACTGCATAAAACATCATTGGCCGCGAGCCTTGGTGGAGTGAAGCCAACCCTGCAATTCTGCCTAGTGCCAAAAGTATGGCCTTCAGCCCCAGAATCTGGATAGAGTTTGTCAGGATTTGACTGCCAACCTTTTCTGTCTCCAAAAAGCAGTACACAGCTATGTACTCATCTATGGTCATCCCGCCTTTTGGCCCACGAGATCGGAGGTTCACCATCTCTCCTCGTCGGGACAAACCAGTGATAAAATATATGTTGTCAACCTCAATGCTGAGTGACATCCCATCTATCTGAAATGTCTCAGATTCTGGATCCCAATAGTCCACCAGTAGTTGGAGTAGTCTTGGTTTGGCTCTTAGGCTGCCAAGACACCAAAACTTGTACAAACCACATGCCCGTAATACTTGTTAGGCCATGAGATCACCTTGCACAGCTTCCTCAACATCACCATGCTCTCTTTCTCTCCACTCTAACACCATCCTACACAAAAACCAAGTTTTTTGAGTAATCTTTGCCCCTTAAAACCTTATTTGCGGCCCTGTACGCGACTGTTCTCAAAACAGCCGCGTATGTACGCGGCTTTTGGTGCATTTTCCGCGTATGGCGAGCCCTATATGCGGAAAAAGGCCCGATTTCTGCGTGGACCGAAACGCACAAGTATGGATGGCTCAAAAAATAAAATAGACCATGAAATTTGAAAAAAATTGCATCAAAATGAAAGAGGAGGGCATGAGAATCTACCTAGATCAAACGAGGGAGGGGATTCCGCCGGACGATGCTCCTAGAATTCGCTTCTGAAGTTTTGAGCTCAAATGCACTATGTTGGGTAAAAATTTCAAATGGTATGAAAATTTTGAAATTTTTACCCACTTTCTATAGTTTTTGACCGTTTTGGACCGTTTGAACTAATGTGATGTTGTAGGAATCCATTTTGAGTGCGGTTTGACTGTGGCTTTGATTTGTTCGTGCCTACTGCAGGTATTATGTCTAAACTGGCATATAGGTTAGGTTTCACATCCGTTTGCATTTTGCATAACCTTATGACCGTTTCATTTTAACCTTAGGGACGAACCCATTCCATCGTGTCACAGAACCTTCTTGTTGCTTTTAGAAGTGACATGTTGTGAATGGTAGAGCTTTACCATACATGGGTACCCTAGTTAGATCCTGTTTTGCATTTGGTGCCCATGCCGACATTTCTCCTTTAGGGTGTGGGAGTCCTTTGTATAGTACCGCCATGACTTTGAGCAAAAGCTTCATACTCCTCCCGACCTTTATGCTGGCTTTTTCCACGAGACTCCCTTGTATATGTTAAGTTGTAATTGCATTATCATGAGTTATGCTTGCCTTATTGAACCTTATGCCGGCTTTCCTGACTTTGATTATCAGCCATATAGCCTGAGCTTGTCTCATGTCTAGCCAAGCAGAGCCTTTTCATATATCTTTTGCAGCTTGATTCCCCATTTTTTTACCAGGAAGGGACTTTCCCCTGTGTGTCGTTATTCTGCACATGTTTCCTTGCATTGAACATAGGTGTGTTCCGCTACTTGGAACTAGTTTGTTTGCCCCTTGACACTCATCTCCTCCTAGAGTTGCAACTATAAAGCACTTTCATTCTTTTTCAAGCTTTTCAAAATATCTGAAAAAAGTCCAAAAAAATCAAAAAACCAAAAATCCGGACAGAAAAAGATATTATCTTTGGCAGCAGTCGAGTCTTGTCACCTTTGAACAGAGCACTGTATATCACATCCGTTGGTTGGGTTAGTAATTTGACTTTAGGAGCTATACTCGTTTTTTTGAGTTTACCTCCATCGACTGGTTAAGCTTCCAGTCTATATGGAGCCTCTGTTGATACCTCCTATGTCGCAAAGATGTTCCAGTTTTGTATATCGAGTCTATGCCGCCTACATTCAGTCACCATTTGTCTTTATGCTCTTGTTCGAAGGAAGTTGAAACCTAAGTCGACCATTCCTCAGTTGTCTTGACTTTGCATGTCAGCCATTCTCGATACTATTACTGGTTCGTGCACATCTTGTTCGAGTCCTTCCACATTATACAGCGTTGTTGAGTATCTCATATTGATTGATGGGGGATGCCTTAATACCCTCCTTCCAGTGGATTCCATCCCATCTACTTCAAATCATTTATTCTGGGATAGGAGTCTAAAGTCATTTGAGTGCCTTGAGACTTACAGTCATCAGTGGTAGGTTCTCTCGCCATCGACAATATTGGGAATACATCAATGTCCCCTAATCGATGGATTCTTCCAAGTGTTCGACCTCAACACATTTATTCGCACTTGTTAGATTGCACTCTAGTACCTTGATTCCCATTTTCATTATCGGTGAGTGATCTCGCGTCTGTTAACGGTATACATCAATGACCTGTAATCAGACGATGGACTACTATGTTCGACATCGACACCTCTATTCACATAGTAGGACATGTAATCGTAGCAGTTTATGTAAAAGACTTTCCAGATTGGTGGCATTTCATATATGCTACCTCCTTGATCGTGCCAGTGTTGATGAGATTTTAGCTCTCGTGACTTGATTCCAATGTATGTCCGATATCTTCAGCCATTATGGAGATCTTGATCATTTGCATATCTTCATCATGGAGATTCTAATCTATTATATATTGTACGTGGCGATGACTACACGTCACATTTTGTATATCATGCCTATTCATGGCCATTGTACTCTTATGTATCCGGGACTACTATATGTATTTGCAGTCATATGCAGAGATTGATTATTGTACTATACTGTTGGATGGTTGGTTCTTCATCACTCCACTTCTGAGATGGATTTATATTGTATTTCGGCCATCATGTTAACCCTCTGACCTCACACATTAGGGGGCATCTGTTACAGCTGATTGTACCACACATGGTTGATCACACTTTTATGGCCTTCCCTGTCCCTCTGCAGACTCTTTAGACCCCATGGACTATTTTTGTACCTTTGATGTTTCCAAGATCATCCCTAAAAACACCTATTATTTGTTGTACACAACTTTTAAACCCTTTCTCGCGTATATACGCGAATATTACCCTTAAACCTGCATACATCGGGATGTGTGCAAAAGGCCAAATATTTTTGGAGTTTTCCTTGATGTGGATCCGAGTCACTTGTCTCTTGGCCTTCCATATGCCTCGAGATCGCTCGAATTTGACCTTCCATTACCCCATTGAAGCACTATATAAAGAACCCTTTGAATACATTAAGGAGGAGGAATTGAAGAGCAAGAAAACCATAGTCCATTGTTGTCGTAGCTTGCTTATACTTGAGTCTGCATCCCTTTGTCCCTTGGAGCACTTTGTGTTCTTCCCAAGCTTGCATTTGCTTGTGAGCTTGTTATCGAGAGATGGAGGATTGAGCTGGTGGAGGCCCAGATGGAGGACTCAGTTTCTCCGGTTCGCAGACGTGCCGACAGAGGTTGTCACTTGTGTAATCTCTGATTTGATTAATAGAAATATCTTTTCTTGTCCAATGATGTGCATTTAAATAAATATTGAATCCATGGATGTGTTTAACTGCTTATGTATCATTGATTATATATGCTAGAGTAGGCCTAACACTATATTATATAGCATGCTTGCCTTGTTTTACTGTTGTTGAGAGTAATTGGAAAAAGCTCAACAGGGATCTACTTCAACCGTCCGAAATAAGGTATGTTTTGAGATCCTTTAGTGTTAGATGTTGTATTTCTCTTGCATATTGGGGAGGGATTGATTTCTGCAGTTTCTCTGTTTGTTGTGGTACACTTCATATTTTATTTGCAACAGTGTTTAAAAACACTTGTTTTGTTGGCTAGGAATCCACTTAGAATAAGCATTTAAGTTTCGATGCCTTAATGTCTAAAGACACTTTTGGTAAGACTAATTGTGTTCAATACCTAGAGGAAGACCATCTCTATGATAAAAATTACACAAATCAACACTGAGACACAATTTGGACATGGATACGTATTCCAACATAGAGGTGGTAGGGGAAATCCTAGATGTCACTAGTCAAGTTACAAGTCAGGGTTAAACATAAAGAAGGAAGGCAATGGATGGATGGAGATAGTGAAGGTGGTGCTAAGGCTTGTAAGTTGTGTCCCCTAAGGGAAATGACCAAATCCATACTACAAGTAAGGCATGACCAATGAGTATACAAAATAATCTCTTGGACATAGCAACTAGATCACTTATACTTTAGATTCCAGGAAAAACAATAGAATATTGCCAATATACAACCACTATTAACTAAGTCTCAAATACTAAAATGGACAATAGAGCAAAGAAACAAAATCTATATGTACACCCATATATCACCTGGGTCATATACCTGCATCTAATTTGAACAATCTAAAGGGCACTAAAACACTGTTGTTGTTGTACATCATGGGCACTGTCATAAATCTACTCTAGGTCATGAAAATGGCTAACTCAGTCATCAAATATGGGGTGATGAGGCTCAGTCATGGCATACAACTAGTCAAACTAAATGCTCTAGAGCTACTGAATGAGTGATCATCAACTGAAGCTCATCATCTGCCGATCTCAAAGTAAAGGACTGGCTCAGAGAAATGATCAGGACTGCTTAGGAACAATGGTAGCCCAACTACTATGTATGTGACAACAGTACCAATACATGCTTGTGCTTGATTCTCTATCCATGCATGAAAGTTCTTGAATGTTTGAAATGCTTCAGAATTTGTCTTCAATAAATATACCCAACACATTCTTGAATAATCATGAACAAAGGTCATGAGGTACTTATTACCATTTGCAGAAAGAATTGGCATGGGGCCACATAAGTCAAAATGAATCAATTCTATTTTTATACATGCTCTAAATTTAGACACTTGAAAAGGCTCCTTACTATGTTTGGCTAGTATGCATGCATCACATTTGTTTCTTTGTTTAGGAATAGTAGCCAAACCATATACACCATTCTTTCTTAACAAACGAAGACTGTTATAATTCAAGTGACCAAATCCTACAATACACAGGATGGCAGATTACCTTCTTTAAGCGGGGGCATATAGGGAAAGTTTTGAACTATTGTAGAACAACCCTTCAACTTTAGCAGCTTTCCATCTCCATACCCAGTCATGATGACCTTGTTGTCAGTGGACTCCCTTATCTCTACAATTCCATCGAACAAGTGGATAGAACGGCCTTGTTGTCGAAACTGCACCAAGGAAGCAAGCTTCTCTGCAACTTTGGAAGATTGAGAAAATCTTTTACACAAAATCAAGAAAATCGGGCAGATTGAGCCTAATTGAACCAATTCCCATTGGTTTCAGGCTAGATTTGTCTGCAAAGTATACTATGCCATTTTCAATGTCATTCAGTTCTTCAAAACAGTATTTTCTAAAAGTCATATGAGAAATTGCACCAGTATCAAGCATCCAACAATCTTTGTAAGATGAAAGTGATGGTATTTCATTAATACCAAGATTACAGTGTGCAACTATACAATGACCTGAATCAAGGGCTTTACCAGCCTCTTGATTCTTAATTTTGTCTTCTTTATTCTGATTGTGGCTTCCTTTGATGGACTCCCAAGAAGTCCAACACTGATCTGTTTCATGTCCATTCTTTCCATAGCGATTGCACCTGATATCTGATCTTTTGCTTGAATCGTTTCCGCCCCCTCTGGCTTTGAAATTTCTTCTTCATCTTCCTCTTTTGCTGCTATCTCCCTTGGAAGGGTCTTTGGGTTGATTCTTTGCTTTCTGAACAAGATTCTCCTGCAGGCTCGCTTGATTTCTTTCCAAAGGATTTATCTTTCTTTGCAATCTTTTCTACCAAAGTGTCAAAGGTGAGGTCTTTGACTTATCGCTTGCATGCAAGGATTCAAGGTAGTTGGAGTGAGTTGAATACAGTGACTTCACAAATGCTGCAAGTGGAAGGTCATGTTTCATACCAGATGCTTATATCTTATGCATGATTGCTCTGATCTCAGATGCAACCAACATAGAATCATTATCTTTTACTTCCAAACTAAATAACTTTAACAAAAGTTGAATTATCTCCATCTCAGAATGTGAGTCATACAAGTCTTTGAATGCTTCAAAACATGATTTTGAAGGCAAAATATGTTAGCTCACCTCTTCACTAACAGTGGCAGTGATCATAGCTAGGGATTTCTTGTCTTTGGACTGCCAAATAGCAAGTTCTTTCTCTGATGTGGGAGGTTTAGGATCAATGGTTATGACTGCATCTGAATCTGTCTGAATAGTTTTTCCTTCACAAATCCCATCCCATAGGTCATTGTATATGAAGGTGGATTTGATATTTCTCCACCATTCTAGATATGTGTCCTTGCCAGTGAGGACAACACCATCAGTAGATGCCAAAGAGTGCATCTCTAATCTGAAACCTGCAACTTACAAAATTCTTCGAAAAAAATATAGTATACAAGGTTGAGTTCCTTGTCCTTTACAAGTTACAAAATGATTTTGCCGGTTATTATACAATTGTGCAGCCTATTACAAATAATTCTACAACTTATCAAAATAATTCAGCAGCTCTATATCATTTTTTTAGAGTGTTATTACATGAGTATTACATTTCAAATTTTCTTAGTACAAGAATATATCAACAAAATTTGACTTGCAGCAGGCTTGTTTTTTAAGTAGCACGACTTGGTTTCTTCAATGACATGTTGATTCTTTGATGAAATCGCAACACTCTACAATGGAAGAGATAGACTCCAAATGAGATGACACAGGTTAGCTCGCAATAGTACAACATGAAAGAGGAGGTCGAGCCTCAACTCTCAGCGTCAACACTTCAGTCTTCAACGCAGATAGTTTCAGCATTGCAACACTCTTCAAAATACAGTTGTACACCAACAATCTTCTCAGGAAATGTAGTCACAATTTCATTTTGCAGCAGTCCACAAGGAAAAGAATCACTTCAGAAAGACGACGCACCTACTATACCTCCAACACATCAAATTCATGGGTCATAGTAGTCACGGCTCATCAAGTACACAGCAATCAGCCGCATCATACACAATTCGTAGATTCAAACGCACTGCTCCAATACAATAAACATGCATAGCATATATACTTGAGACATGACAAAATATTTGGGGATTTTCCAATTACACTTCCACACACAAAGTTAGGGCAGAGATTAAACTTCCACATCATTCATAATGAACATGTTTGAATATATTTCCTTTCAATTTCCATACACATACTTAAGGTAAAAATAGGTATTATGCACTCTCCAACGGTCACAAGTGCATACAGCAACAATATTTTACCTCCATGCGTGAACCTCTTATCACCGGTCTTCAAAGGATTCGCAACAACAAGACGGCTTCAATCTTTAGCGAATTCTTAGTGGAAATTACTAAGATCTCTTCTTGGCTGGTTGTAGTGCTCAATCTTCCATAGCAGTTCTCCACACAAATCCCCACATGAAATCGTAGCCCACAACATGTGGATTCTTCCCAAATTTGAACAGAGAACACACGGCTTCCTTGACAAACAGGCTATGGGTGGAGAGAGTAGGTCACGGCCTTCTCAACCCAGGTGTGGAGAATATGTCAGCAGGTACTGGAATGGAAGCACGATGGCACTGTGAGAAATACGAGTAGCAGCAGAGTGGGAGCACTCTCAAACGAATACAAAATGAAGCAATGATGCAGAATTAGGGTAGGTATATAGCAAACTAATTCAAATGTTCTAGCAACGGGCAGTCAAAAACGTGCAACAAATTGAGGAAATAATTAATAACATATTTCTCAACAGACCATTTCATACCTAAAACGCAGCCATTCCTCAATGCAGGCCTGGAATTGTAACGCATACAATGAATACAATGGAAGGAGAGATGCACGGAATTATTGGCAACCAGGCTGTAAGAAAAACACATGCAGAGGCAGACTGACTATGGGAAGGAATCCTGAAATAAATTGGCAGAAGGCAGAATGGAGGTATGGCAGAGAAACTGCCAAGACTGACAAGCATACAGGCAGGAGTTATGGCAGATATCTGCTCTGATACCACTATAGGATTGAACTCCCGATTCGATTTTATTCAATGGCAAAGCCTTTATTTATACAATGTATATGGTGGTTTCTCTTCACATTCCAACCAACCCTTTCATCTCCCTACGTGACTATTCATATTCTCAATTTATTTACAATATTTACATTTTCTGTGGAACCATAATCACGAGGATTATGTTTCCAACAAGAAGTTTTCACTGGTGAAAATTGGATGTTAGACACTTGAAGATCTTCAATTATCATGTCTACATTCATGTACCAAAAGAGAAGAGGACAAAGATGGAGCCATCCGAAAAGAAAGGGACTTTTGTTGGTTATAGCAAATCCTCCAAAGCTTATAGAATCTATGTTCCAGGACAACGACACATTGAAGTCAGCAGAGATGTAACATTTCATGAAGAGGTTCTTCAAGCACTCTAAAGAACTTCAGTGTGATTCAGATATTGAGGAGCATAAGGCTCCCATGATGGAGGATCCAATTCCTGGTTCTCCTCATTCAGATATTGAGAGGGAGAATCCAAAAGAGTCCCTAGATTTGCTTGACCCTAAAGAACCAGTAGAATTGGTTTAAACATCTCTTGATGAACCTCCTACTAAGAGGAGATCTGCATGGTGTCGACACATTCTACAAGAGGCAGAAAAGCATGGAGCACCATCAAGCACTTCCAGAGAGCGAAGGAGACCTGAAAAATATTCAGGATATGGAGCACAAATGAGTCACATCAGTGATTCAAAACCTTCCACCTATGATGAAGCTACTAAACATTAAGTATGGAAAAATGACATAATAAAAGAATACAAAATCTATTAGGAAGAATGGTGTTTGGGAACTGGTCGCTAAACCTGAAGGGAAGTTTGTACTTTGTAGTAACTTCCAGGTGACTTTATAAAATTAAACATACAGTTGATGGCAGTATTGAAAAATATAAAGCAAGACTTGTGGCCCATGGTTTCTCACAGAAAAAAGGGATAGACTATGATGAGACATTTGCTCCTGTGGCCAAGTACACCACTATTCGAGCCATGATTTCCCTTGCTTCAATTCTAGGGTGGAAGCATCACCAGATGGATGTGAAGATTGCCTTTCTCACTGGTGAAGTTGAGGAAGAAGTATACATACAAAAACCTAAGGGGTTTGTAGTTCATGGAAAGGATTCCCATGTATGCAAACTTAAGAAAGTCTTGTATGGGCTTAAGCAAGCCCTAAGGGCTTGGTATTCAAGGATTGACATCTATCTTCAGAGCTTGGGATTCTCCAAAAGCGAAGCTGACCCTAACCTGTACTTCAAGGTTGTGAAGAACCAACCTTTGATCTTGCTTCTCTATGTTGATGACATGTTCCTTACTGGAGAGGAACAACAAATAGTTCGGTGCAAGAGGGAGCTCTCTTCTGAGTTTGAAATGAAATACTTGGGTCTTATGCACTATTTTCTTGGTCTTGAAGTTTGGTAAAGGAAAGATGAGATTTTCCTTTCATAAGGAAGGTACACAGTTGATGTGTTGCACAGGTTTGGTATGATGGATCGTAAATCCATGCCTACATGACTCAAATTCTGGATCAGATCTAGTGGATCCTACCATGTATTGACAGCTCATTGGTTCCTTGATGTATTTGATACATAGTAGACCAACCATATGTTATGTTGTGAGTATCTTGAGTCAATTCATGGCTAAGCCAAGACATAGACATTGGGTTGTTGTTAAGCATGTGCTTATACCTTTGAGGTACTATTGCTTATGGACTCATATATGCCTCAAGTGGAGGAGTGATGCTACTTTGTTATGTTGACTTTGATAGGGCTATTGTGGACCAAAAGAGTACATCCGAATTTTGCTTTAGCTTGGGATCAGCTATGATTTCTTGGTCCAACAGGAAGCAGGGCTCCGTAGCCCAGAGTACCACAGAAGTAGAGTATATTGTAGCTAGTACCGCCTATCAAGAAGTTGTGTTGCTTAGGAATCTACTTGTTGGGTTGTTCGATGAGAAGCTTGACATCACTGTCATTCGCTTTAACAATCAGAGTTGCATTAAGCCCTCAAAAAAACCTGTGTTTCATGACAAGTCGAAACACGTTGAGATGAAGTACCACTACATCAAAGACATGTTCTAGAGAGGTCTCGTTAGACTTCGGTACATTGCTACAGATGAGCAGATTACATATATGTTGACTAAGCCTCTACCTTTGACGAAGTATCGGTACTTCCGAGACAAGCTTGGTATGGCAGAGAATGCCTCCCTCGCTGAGAGGGAGTGTTAAAGTTACAACATCATGAGTCATTCTCCAAGCCAATTTGTGCGTCAGGATTGGGCCTCATGTGTCGACGTAGTGCCTTAGGGAGCCTAAGTTGGGCTCAAGAAACTTGGAGTAGATTCTTGAGTTTGACTCAAGAATGACTAAGCCTTATGTGTAAATGTTAAGCGTCATGTGTTGAGGAATGTACTTGGTATGTCAAAGTGATGATGTTGTACAATCTTGTTTGTCAAGGCTAAGGTCTTGTGTGTCGAGACGAATCCTCATGTGTTGAGGTAATTCTTTGCATGTTGAAGCATGAATGATGTGTGATGTATTACTAACCATGGTCCTTAAGATCGATGAGCTATTAAGTCTCCTCTAAACACTGGCGACCTCTAGAGTGAATTACTTTAGCATATGACCACTTGGAACGATAGTAAAACAATATGATCACATCATTGGAAACAAATCTCCTTAATATAATTGATATGATAGATAAATTAAAGTTGGCACATGTGGACCATGCAGATAAGTCAAGAGAAAAAGATAAGATGCATTGAGAATAGAGAAAATTTGAATTGCTCACTTCAGTGATGATAAAGCCTCAATTAAATAAAGAAGAACTCAAATTGTTAACTTCAATGATATTAACAAAGAAGACTTCAGTTAATTAAAGGAGAACTCGAGTTGATCACTTCAGTGACGCAATGAAAAAGTACATAAGTTAAAAGAGTTAACTAAGTGTTAACAAAGAAGACCGAGTTAACTAAAGTGTTTTGCATGAAGACACTTTAGTTAAACTAAAAGACGATACTTAAGTTATGACACTTGCATGACGACACTTGAGTTAGCTTCCTAACTAAGTGGTCTAACATCCAGTTGGAAGGCGAGTTCATCCTGAAGTCAGAAGAGCAAAGATATATGCCCAAGAATGAAAACTTAAAAGTATTACACAGTTGTTATGCCAGATTTTGAGAGATCAAGGTGAAGAGCCAATTCTCCCATGCAGGCATTCGTTATTCTTTGCATGAGACCATATTAGCAAATTGGTTAAGAGTTGGACACAGTGTTGAGTTCTTCTATTCATCTATCTTCTCACTTGTTTTGATATTGCACCTGGGGTGTTTGGTATTTCTCTTTTATAATGCACCAAGGGTGCTTGATGTAATCTACTCAATTGTAAAAGACATTCTTTGTTATCTATCATTATGCTAAGAAAGATTTGCTCTGGTTTTCTCCCTCATGTTGTAGAGGGTTTCCCCAGGGTAAATTGTGTCTCATTTGTGAATGCTTATGCTTATGATTGTTCATTGATTTCAAGTAACACAGTAGTTCCGCAATTAAGATAAAAGATTAAAGTTCAACAAAATTCAACAGAGAGGAGATAAAGTAAGGCAAGGGTTTGGAGCATGTGTTAAGGTGGTATAAACCTTTTCCCTACCACCTTCCACCTAGATAAAAGTGAGTAGATCCCACAACAATCTAGAGACCATGTGGGCAAGCATAAGCATTGGAAAGAGGTGTTAACCTCCACCCCAAACCAAAAGACTTGTGTTGGAATAAAGAGATCCCCGAAGGCCTCACAGCCAATAAACATTGCACACATAGCAAGGGAGAAAAGCTCCAAAGAACAAAGGGACTTGCCATGGGAAGAACCCACATCCAATGAGTGTTTTCCAAATGGCATGTTCCAGCATTTTTTTGTATTGCAATTCCCATGTTCCTTTCCCCCTTGTCAATATATATTTACTAACCTAGGTAGGCACCCTCCCCTCTTCCATTTCTGCAATTCTTTGCCAGTATAGAATCAGTGTTGCTTGTGCTTCCATTTCTAGGAGATAAAGGCTTGCTCCTACTAGAATAATCTCATGTGGGGTAGAGGTCTTTATTCTTAAGAAAAAGGTTGCTTAATGTTGAAGGAAAGAGAGGGAACTTATATTAAAATCAATTGCAATATGTCCACAATCCTTTTATTGTGATAGAACAAGGGGTTAGCTCAACTAGTCGTCACCTATGAAGAACCTCCTGCAATAAACAATGAGAATGCACGATATAACAGAAATAATGGATCACAGAAGAGATTTTATTAATCGCGGGCCACTTCGAGGGGGCAACCTCCTTTAAGTAAGCTCAATACAAAATAACTCTTCGATGCTTTCATTAGCCTCAACACATACTTATATACTAAGTCTAATCTAAACAACTATTACCCCCCATGAATGTGGGATAATGCAACATAATAACTAGACAACTTAACAACTATTACTTACTCCCCATGAATGTGGGATAATACAACATACTGATGGGATGACTTACAAAGCATATGCACCCGACAAAATATACTAACAAAATAAAGAGGAGGGTTGACACGGGTTCTTAACATCCCCTCCCTCTTAAAAAAAGCTTTGTCCTCAAAGCTTTAGATGTGGAAACTGTTGCTGAATCTGAAGAAGCGGTTCCCATGTAGCATTCTCTGGTTGCATGTTGTGCCACTGAATTAAGACCTCTGTGATGGACCGAGAGCGAAGCTGACAAGTGCGCTTATTGAGGATGGCCTCCGGATCCAAAATGATGGATCCTTCATTATCTCGTTCTGGTAAAACAATTTGTTCTCTAGTGTTGGTGCCATTCACTTGCTGAATGCGAGAAGGAGGAGGAAGTGCCAATTTATAAGCAACAAACCCAATCTTCTGAAGAAGTGTATATGGATCGGAGATCTTTGGAGCGAGCGTTTGATTACCTTTGAGGTTCAAGGAGGATTGCTTGTAAAGCTGCAGACAAAGAAAAACCATATCATCAACTTGAAAAGTGCGCTCAGAACGGTGCTGATCGGCTTGGTGTTTCATGCGAGTTCTAGCCATGTGAAGAATCTGATGTCGGTTTCGAAGAACCATGTCAACTGCCTGAACTGGTGAACTGTTGGGGGTGTATGAAAGGAGTACTGGAGGTGTGTGACCATAAACTACTTCATATGGAGTCATTTTAGATGCAGTATGGTAGGAAGTATTGTACCACCATTCAGCGAGAGGGAGCCACTTTGCCCACGGATGTTGTTCTTCAGAGGTGAAACAACGAAGATAAGTTTCCCAATAGTTGCTGATGACTTCATTCGGACCATCTATTGGTGGGTGATAAACTCAACTCATATTCAGTTTGGTGTCAGTAAGGAGAAAATGACTTGTGAAAGTTGCGTTGCGATATGAGACAATGGAAGAAGGGATTCCATGAAGAAGGAATATCTTGTCCACGAAAATTTGCGCGATTGAGGAGGTGATATATGGAGCGTTGAGAGCACAAAAATGACGATATTGGGAGAGTCGATCAACCACAACCAAGATTACAATCTTCCCTCCATATTTAGGGAGCCCTTGAATGAAATCCATCGAACTATATGTCCAAATCCTTGTAGGGATGGGCAAAGGTTCAAGCAATCTGAAAAGGAGTGTAGTTTCACCCTAGTGGCGCTAACAAGGAGCACATTCGGAAACCATCTGTTGAATTTCTCGTTGCATTCCCTTCCAAAAGAAGTGGCATCGTGCCCTCTCATATGTTTTGATGAACCTAGAGTTCCCTGTCGATGGAGAAGCATGGAGTTCATAAAAGACCACATGTTTAAGATTTGTGCTCTGGGGAAGCACCAGACGACCCTTGTATCTCAGAGAAGAGCCATCCCAAGAGGAATGCGGTACCACAGAAGGGTTACTATCCAACGGTTGGATGATTTCAGATAATGAGGATTCATTGACATAGCCTTGCTGAACAGAGTGTAACCAAGTTGGAATAGGCATAGCAATAGTTGAAAGAGAAACATGGGCATCAAATGTGCGGGAAAGAGTATCCACCACAAGATTGTCCTTAGCCTTCTTGTATTTGATCGCATAGTCATAACCCCCGAGTTTGCTAACCCATTTCTGTTGTGTTGGGGATGAAACCCGTTGTTCCAGGAAATATTTCAGACTCTGGTGATCAGTCTTGATGCAGAAAGGATTCCCTAAGAGGTATGGCCGCCACTTCTGTACTGCGTGCAAAATAGTCATCATTTCCTTCTCATATGTAGAGGTGGCTAAATTCTTTCCAGAAAGGGTTTTACCGATGAATGAAATGGGATGTTCATCTTGAAAGAGGAGAACACCAAGTCCATTGTCGCAAGCATCACTCTCAAGAGTGAAGGGCTTGAAAAAATCAGCCATTTGAAGGGTGCATCGGAATGAAAGATCCAAGGGAGTAGTTGAGACTGCTGAAGGTTGCATCTGAATGAAATGGAGCTGAGTGATGACACCATGTGAATTCTTCTTAAGGATCTTTTCCATGCAATGTGAACTGATGATGCTGAGAGACCCTGGTTGTAAGCCATTTAATGTGTGTTTTTTCCCATTGACTGAAAAATGCATCCAGAGTTCAGCAAAATCCCATAAGATGGGTCCAAGTGTGCATAACCATTGAGTGCCCAAAATCACAGCACAACCTCCTAGGGGCATGGCAAACATGTTAAAGCGCAAGTTATAATCTCCAATAGAGATACACATACTACGGCACTTTCCTTTGCAAGGTAAGGTGCTCCCATTGGCAACCATGACTTTAAAGCTGGAGCAAGGATGGACAAAACAATCAGCTTCTTTAGCAATCTGAGGGTCAATGAAGTTATGGGTGCTACCAGAATCAATGAGTATTGTAAGAGGGATCTTCTTAAATAAACCCTTGACCCGCATGGTTTGTGGGGCAGTGACGCCGGCTAATGCATGGAGAGATATCTCTGGGTGTTCGTCAGGAGAATGAGGGTCAACAGGTGGCTACAGAATGTCGACCTGGTCGTCTACTAGATCCTGAGCAGCTTCACAAATTTCAAGTGCAGGCGGAGAAGCCACATCCAAGAAATAGGGCTTGTGTTCAGTACATTGTTGTCCCCGGGTGAATTTATCATCACAATTATAACAAAGTTCTTTTTCCCTACGTGCCCGCATCTCAGTTTCAGACAAATGCTTGATAAGAGTGGTTCTAGGAGTCAGAGAGATTGGATGTCTTTAGGGAACCATATTTTTGAATGGAACAAAAGTGGATTAGGGGCGTTGCTAAGCCCTAATCTTGTCCTCCACCAACTTAGCCAACCCTAGGATTTCCATCATTGTGTTGGGACAAAACATTTTAACGTCAAATCGGATTGTATCCTTAAGACCACTGATAATGCATCAGAAAATCCTTGTGTGCTCGACTAATTTCTCAAATTCTGTCTAATACTCTCACAGTGCCAGTCTGGCGAAGTTTGGTGAGTGCTCCTGTGAATTCATCAAAACCAATAGGGCCAAATCGATGCAAAAGGAGTTGGCAAAAATCTGTCCATTGGTGCCCTTCATGATCCTTGATGTACCAACAGAACCATTGAAGGGCTTCACGTTCCAAATGAAATGATGCAAATGGGACTTTGGTGACATCAAAAGTGTTATGCATATTAAAGTATTGTCCTGCTTTGTGTATCCATCCAGTTGGATCATCACCATTGAAGCGAGGGAAATCAATCTTCGGCCCACGAAAGTTGTTGGAAGCAGAGAACTCAGTGTCTGTAGAAGACTCAGGCTGTTGTCAGTTGCTCATGGTTGAATGCTGAAGATGGAGGTCGAGAAATCTTTGATCCAGATCTTCGAGTTTGGTCTCGAGGGCGACAAGTTCTTCTTCCATTTGTCTATTTGCTCCTGCGCGAGTGACAACAATAAGCAAGATTTTTTTTTCTCGGAAATGGGTAGAAAAACAAAAACAAAGAGGGTTTTAGAAAAGGAATATTTTGAGATGGGAAAAACGTGAGTGGGTAACTAGGTTGTGGACACTTTCTGAGAGACAAGGAAACAAAAAAATGTGAATTTCAGAAGCAGGATGAAAGAAGGAGAAAATTTGTCAAAGAGGGACAATGAAGCAGAATTCGAAAACAAACACCGTGGCGAAATTTGAAGGCGATTGGGTGAGAATTGAAGAAGTTATGACAAACCGTACAAAATAAATAAATGTGGAATTTCGGGCTTCGGGTAGTGGAACTTGGGATAGGGTCCTCAAAGAATGAAATATGCAGAATGGAATGACGGGGGTTACAGTGAGTTTTCAAGGGAAATGGGGCTAAAACAAAGAAGATATGGCCCAAAAATCAGATTTTGTTTTTTTTGAGATGATATGTGGCAGCTCTGGAAAAATGTGCTTTACCAACTGGAAATAGATATGGACCCCAGGTACGTTTGGCTTCCTGAAGGTTCACAAGAGTCACTCAGCCACCAAGGCTGTCTGACGGCTTGCGTATTGGGGCAATACCCCTCACTCCATGGCGCAAGTAAAATTGCTAACCGCTTGGCCACAAACGACAGCTCTTTGGTTTTCCTCACGGGTGGGAATCTAGTCAATCCGGTGGGGGTCGTTGCTCTTTTCGCTTGACAGGTCCTCTCAATGGCCAACTACTTCGAGGTTCCTGTGGTACTCCTCACAATGAGTTTTAGGGCTATGCCCAAGTACTTCCCACAGTTAAGCGGATAGGGTTTATTCCCTGATCCGAATGAATAATACCGCTGCAAGAAGAAAAACTACTGCAATAATCATAGTGCCAAAAAAAATGTGGCAAAAATTCCACCCAATGCCCAAAAAAACCATAATTAGAACTAGGGTTTTGAGACGAAAAATTTTAAAATGAGCATAACCCGATCTATATTGCTCAAAATCGCTATTATAACCTATTTCTGGAACTAGAACAACCACTCTGCTTCTACCCATGCAATCGAAATATAAATCTGGGCACCCGGTCAAAATATTTTCGCTCTGCAATTTCTGCAGCCATCACCGAAATTCTGAAAAATTGCTGATTTTAAATCCACAATATCTCCACTTTTAGAACTCCAAATAAAATGATTTTTTATTTAAACTGCGTATTTTTTAAAGAGAAATTTAGATCTGCAACTTGTTTCTCTTGAATCTGCGCAAAAAGTTTCAAAAATGGATCTGAAAGTCGCCGCCCAATTTTGCCCTTTTTTTTTCCCAAATAAAAAAAAATTCCCACTTGTGCCAAGGAAAGTGCTATGATACCAGATGTGAAGAACCTCCTGCAATAAGCAATGGGAATGCACGATATAACAGAAATAATGGATCACAGAAGAGATTTTATTAATCATGGGCCACTTCGAGGGGGAAACCTCCTTTGAGCAAGCTCTATACAAAATAACTCTTCGATGCTTTCATTAGCGTCAACGCATACTTATATACTAAGTCTAATCTAAACAACTATTACCCCCATGAATGTGGGATAATGCAACTTAATAACTAGACAACTTAACAACTATTACTTACTCC
Organism: Pseudotsuga menziesii; assembly: GCA_001517045.1. Lineage (NCBI taxonomy): Eukaryota > Viridiplantae > Streptophyta > Pinopsida > Pinales > Pinaceae > Pseudotsuga > Pseudotsuga menziesii. The sequence goes on along the minus strand of LPNX010641760.1, from coordinate 1,103,197 downwards.
CCATGAATGTGGGATAATACAACATACTAATGGGACTACTTACAAAGCATATGCGTCCGACAAAATATACTAACAAAATAAAGAGGTGGGTTGACACGGGTTCTTAAGGGTCAAATTCCCCAAGCTCTGTGCCAACAAGTGCCTGGGTCAAATTCCCCAGGGTGAGGCACACTAATCTATGCCAACAGATTTACTAAGGATGCTATCCACAAATGTGGGGAAGCATCCCTTTGGTTTTTCCACAAGGTTTTCCTTGGAAAAATAAAATTTTCTTTTATAGCAAGGGTGAGAAGCAACATCTTTAGGTAGTTGCACATCAAACTCTAATATTAATAGTAATCTCTATTAATAGTAGTCTTTAATAACTAAATAAATATTATCTCCTAACACCTCCACTAACAAAAAATAAACAAATGGTGAGGCCTCTATTACGCTTTCCTCATCATACCACTCTTTTCATGCAAAGCATCTACAGGATCTATAATCTGCCAGTTCTAATCGAGGAGCAATAAGCTAGTGCATATATCTGAGCATCAGCACTACTTGTTGCCTCAAAAACTAGCACCCTAAATGTGAAGTCTCAAAAGGTTCTAGCCAAATGCAACTATGCAAGTAATGCAACTGTTTCCTACTATTACTTCCCTTCTCTTTGGCGACTTAAAGAAATCACTAGGAGGGAATTCCTAAAGCAACTAAGTGTTAAGATAATAGGCAAAACACTCAAATTAGGGATCAATTACGGCTTAGGAGTCATAAGAAATTTAATGAGTCATAAAATCCAAAGAAATATCAAAGATTCCAGAAATTAAACCAACTAAAAACTTGATAAAAGCATCCATATACCATAAAGCATTATTTGCATATGAATATAATCATTAAATGTAAGAAACAAAACCTTGAAGTTATTTACCAAGTGAGAAATAATAACTTGCTGCAACAAAAAAAACTAGATCAATAGCTGTAAAAGGAGTGGTGAAATAAAACAAGTGTAGTGTATCCCATTAACAAGCATTGATCGTGTTAGCATTGTTGTTGTAATGTATGATAGTGATAAGTTAAATGTACATGATCAACAATGAACTGAAGCTTTAAAGCATAAAGATTGACAAGTGAATCATCTTAAAACTTCAGGAAATTTTTAAAAGTAAAAAATGTGAATTAATTCTGAAAAAAGAATCCCATAAAATATAACTTAAGAAACCAGACTCTTATTCTATTGTTGGTTTTGCCAATAGAACAAGGTCATTCATTCCAGAAATAAATCTGCAATTTCAGAGTTGTTTATTAACCAACAAGAGATATTTGCAAAGAAGATTATATGATTAAAACAACATGAAATTTCCAGCTCCTTACAGAATGAAAAACGTGTGCAATGAAGCTAGAAAAAACTGACAAGCAAGCATTGCTTGGAGTGCAAAAGAATGAAGTGTGTTCAGTTACTTGAATATGCCATTAACATAGAAGAGACAAGTGCGTTAATGCTAACAGAAATTATTAGATTTCAGATCTATTAAGTGCGAATGATGTGTGTCAATAAACCATGTAAAAATAACCCAAAATCAGAAAATTATTTAAAGAAAAACAGTTCAGCAGTGCTCAAGATGATTAAGTGAAAATAACTCTAAAACAGTAAAAGTTTAGCCCATCAAAAAATATGCGATGTGAACTATTTTAAGGCCAAAACTTCAACAAATCTGGAAACTAGCATTCATCTTAAATTAATTCAGTTTGTAACCAGCAAGCAAAAGATTATTATGAAGTTAGATTTAGCAATGCAAATATGATAAACTGGAAAGAATGGAGTGCAGCCTTCGACGAGGGTTTGATTTAGATATATTTTGCTTGATCCTATGTGTGAGATAAAAGATTAATTCCAGATTTAAAACCCAAACTTTTAGAAAAGAAAAGGAATTAAATTATTTGTGAGGCTAAAAGAAGGAATTTCAATATTTTGACTAGTGCCTAGTTGATTAAAATAAAAGGGCAATGTGGTCATATAGGAAGCAAGAGAAGATTTAGTGATAAAAAACTAGGAGTGTAGAAAAGTTCAAGCCCTTGTCCTAGTCTTTGATAGCAAAATATGAGCTTTTTCTAATCAAAGAGAGGACTCAAAAGCTGAAATCATCTATGCAAACTTGAATGCAAATCCTACAAATTATACCACAAGTAACATCCATCATAAGCTGAATAAAATGTTAATAAGTAAAACAAGAAACTTTGTAAAGAATTTACCTCAATCTTATCATGCAAGACCACAACTTGGAGAAGGAATCCATACATAGACATAAAACACCTATAGCTTATACTTTCTTCTTCAATTTTTAGTATTTACCCATTACACTAACATAAAATAAAACTAGGGCAAAAAGTAGGAAGAGCAATTCTATTCTCCAAGTTCTAGCAAAAAAATACAATGAGATGAGTGTGTCTTATATAAGAAGAGAAACTAACAAACTCCTCAAGAGAAAACAATAAAATATCCTCATGACATGGTCAAAATACCAAAACCCTAACTGTTTTGACCATGTAATAGGGGCGCACCACTCAATCAATGAGAGATAATAAATGAAGATACAAATCATACACCAAGAAATGAGGTGCTCTAGAAGTTGTGATCAAAATGAGTAAATGAAAGGCCAAATCCCTAGGTTTTGACCAATAAACCACTAAGGAGGATAGTAGCCTCATCAATAATACATGAAACAATGCGCTAAACACCTCATTAGGGGTTCCCTCATCAATAACAAGTCAAAAAGTGACGAATACTCCAAGGAAAGGTGGCACGTGTGGCAAGAATAGGTCTCCAAGGTGCAACGCACCACATAGACAAGTACAATCCTAGGTGAAGGCAGTAGTAAGAGAGGGATAAGGTTGATCCATCATCTATCCATCCATCCGGTGCTGCTTGTAAGATTAATTCATGGATTGGGCACATAACTTCACTCTATCGTTCTAAGGTGACTACAGTAAGGGAAGGGTAAGGGAAAAGTATTAATCTAAGGCATGTGGCAGACAGTGACTGACGCTAAAAGGGAGCAAATGAAATTATGAAAACCACCTCAAATGATGGAGTGCTCGAATGGATGAAGATGCCAGGTGTCTCAAGGGTCCATGCCAAGTCAAAAACCCTACAACGTTGACATGGAAGATGCAACAAACTTCTCAAAAGCTATGCCACGTATGGAATGTCCCAAGAGTGAAGAAGTAGGGTCCAAGTGTTCAATGAACTCCTCAACAAGTGGTCAAAGCTCGTGCCAACTCATCCAAGCCATCAATATACAGTGAAAAAGGGTTGTTCTTCTCACACGTGCCAATAAGGTGAAGAAAAGTGTGCCTCAAGCCCCCCACATGTGCATGAAGAAGGAGGGCACATAATATAGGAGGGGACATCAAGTCAACTATAGAGAATCAACCAATTGTTAGACAATATAAGCTATGACTTAGGAAAAATACCTTCTAATATGCAAAAGATTTTACATAAAAAGGTTTTCAAGTGCACTTTTCTAATTACTCACACACTTTTGATTAATTGGCCCATGGACCTTAAAATTATCTTAGTGTGACCATAATTAATCCAGATTTCATGTTACACCCCTAAGAACAAGTGCATTTCATAAGTTTATACGTAAGATGAAGGTGATGAAATGAATGTGATGCTAGGTGGGAGGATGTTTGTGAATTAACCATCATAGAAATGTGACAGAGTGCTAGGTCTACCCCTTAGTTTTCAAGAGATGGGGCTTAATGATTTTTCTTCCACGTGTGCCTTGGAAGGAAGAGTTTTTTATTGAGATACCTTTTCCTTGCACCTCTTGTTTGCGATCCCCTTTTTCAATAATCCCTTTGCATTATATTTGACTTTGAAAACTTGGGACACAGGGAACCAACTTTTTCTGCAAGGGGGTATCACTTACAACATTTATCATTTAGCTACATTTCTCTTATAGTACTTCGACTCTTTTAACTTTGGCTTAGGCATTCATACATGGGAATAGTATAGAGACCTTAAGTCAATTGTAAAAGGGGAACATGATGGAAATGAGTGAAATGGCTAGTCAAATGACATGGCATGAAAAATGGATAGGTAAAATGTTGTAAATGAAGTCAAATGAGTGTCACACTTACTTAAATCCCTAGGGATACACCTGACCCACAATGTCATACACTTGATCTAAGGAAAAATTATAACCACACCACAATTCATCCTTAGCTATGAAACAACCATCTAGGATTCATGAGCCATTTTAGAGTAACACCATCGACCCGTCATGGTCATATCCACACATAAAGCATGAGTCATCTAAGAAACATATGTCATAACACTGGTGTCAAGAGTCAAATGAATGTCCCCATCAAACTCTGCCACATAACATGGTGATCTGAACAAGCTGAAAGTGTATCTGGCAAATATACATGGGTAAACCATAGATCTAATCTGTGGAACTGCTGGATGTGATGGACGATCACATAGGCATCGATCATCAAGTCACCCCTATATGTCAGGGTGTAACACTGCCCAAGGACATTTTGCCCAATTGAAGATGCAGGTGAGTGATAGTAGATAACAATACAATTGAAACCATCAGTCCTTGGGGTATTGCCTCTCAAAATCAGAAATAGCACATAGCATGAACACCTGAAGTTAAAGGCAACCATTTGCTGATTAAGTTGGCAATATTACATAGTGCATTGGGCCTTGTAACCCCCTAGAGAAACACTACAGGAAATGCAATCTCACTAAACTTGCCAATATTACATAGTAGATAGGGGTTTGTAGCTCGTTTGAGGAACACTGCCAAGAAATGCAATCTCAATAAGCACGTGCCAAGATCGATGACTATGACATTGTTAAAAACCTACATGATTATGAGTAAGTCGGAAGATAGAACTACCCAACTAACATGTTGTCAACAACTCGATCATTAATCAATTATTACATTAAACTGATTTGCCTTCTAACCTTTCATGATAACAGTAAACATTCATCACAATAGTATATCTGTTGGCTTAAGATGGAATCAATTTAACACTTCGATCCAAGGGGGAATTCTCATTCAATGAATGTACTACATGGTAATAAGTAGCTGAAAAATAACAATTCTCAAATTGCCAAGAAAGGTATAAAAGTTCTGGAATCACCTTGGATTACAATGCAACCAGCTGCATGATCCCAAATCTTTTCACGATAGCCTGGGCGAGGAAAGCGAAGATATATTGCTCCATCACCCCTTGCCATTGCACCATATTTTGCCTGACTATCTATTCTAACTGGTGGTACGTTTACACCCAGGATCTGTCATGGATATTTTCACAGGAGTCTCAAGATTTATCCAATAAATAAACTGTTGAAGCTCTATATTAAAACAAATTGAAGTGAACTACTAAAAATCCTGTCAGGTGGGTTGTGGTCAGGTGGTTAAGCCAGAGCACTTTCAGTGCACAAATGCGAGTTCAAGAATCAAAACCACCCGAAGAAATGTTGCTGAATTAATGTGGCCAACGAAGTTATCTACCCCATCCAAAAGTGGCTGGAAGGCCTAGCAACCTTGATGACCCATGGATGTGGCATATCTCAACAAACAAGGAAAGGTGCAAGTATTGGGTGCATATGATGGAATAGATAACCCTTGGTCATGGCCTCTAATCAAAGGTAGAGCCCAATTCATTAATACAAAGGGCCATTTACCAACTGAAAAAGAAAAGAGAGAATATCACAAGATCCTGAACTGGATGAAAAATTACCTTAGCTATTGTAGCTGTCAAGTCATGCATGGAATGTGCTGCCTCATATGATTCAAAGAAGGATGCTTCTTCAGACTTTTCAATGGCACTTACATACACCTATGCAAAAGAACATTCAATCCACTTTGAATATCAGATGGAAATAAAGCAAAAGTATCAACTATAGTGTTAATATCAGTCCAACAGAAAGATTCTTCTTAGCTAAAAGATGCAAGTGTTAGGCACCCTTTTAGGCTGTGCGGAACCGTCTAATGGTTGCACTGTAGTGCCAGATCCTCTTCTTGCAGAAAAAAGACAGCCTATTGGATCATCTGAAGGGCGAGCACTGATGCTAACTGATGTCCAGGGCAAATTTGGGCAGGCCAGCACACCCAAAATAACTTCTCCTTCATCCAATAAGCCCAAGGCTACAGCATACTGGTCTCCTCTAAGAAATCTGTTAAATAAGTTGGTCTTTTTAATCAAGACTCACACAGACTGTAGCATGAAAAAGTGTCGAAATTGTACAATGGCTGACATATTACAGTATACTAAAAACTGGAATAAAAAATGTACAACTAGTGTAAAACCCTCATTGGAAGCGAGGTGCGCTCTCAGTTCTACAGCCCAGTATGTATGAGAATATAACATCCATGTGTAACACTTGTAAATTAAAATCCATGAAATTAAAAAGAAAATTTTATAAAAGATACCCAACATTAATTGATATATATATATATATATATATATATATATATATATATATATATAAACCAGCATAGATCCATCTTAACTCTAGATCTTTTAAGCACCAAGAGATTTGCACCTCTTTTTGATCCATTTTGGTGCTTAATAATCCAGAGTTGAGAAGGATCTATGCCAGTTGATTAGTTGATACAAGTAGGCAGCATATACTAGACATCAATCAAAGGGAATTTTAGTGCAAGTTGAATAATAACAACAAAGGTTATGAACATTTCATACAGTGACTACAAAATTTCTCCCTACAACATACAGAAACAGAGACAGGAATGGAACGGATAGCAGGCAATGTAAAAGTGAATGATACATGGAAGAGATTTGGTGACCAAAAAATAAAAGGTAAGAAAACAAAACCACTCCTACAATCTGGATAAAGCACATTATACTATATAGATCCCCTCATGACTTACCCCTTTGTCCCATCAATGGGATCCAAAACCCAGTGCCGACCATGAGGGCCTCCTTCAGATTTACCTTTATCTATCGCTGCAAGTACATCTCCTGTTGTTAATGGAGAAATACTATAAGTACTATCATTAGAAATGGTTTCATTTACAAGTGCTGTAATGCGCTCCACCGTATCTTGTGCACCATTCTTCTGTAAATCTCCTGAATCCTAATTGCAATACACAGATTTTAGATTTATTATTTGCAATCAAAAAATGCTGCAGTTGTATGCGGATTAAAGCAAAGCACATAACTCTTCTTCTTTTAATAGAAATTTAAAATCTTCACCTTGCCATAGGCAAACATTTAGAAAAAGACATCAATGTAATCTGAAATAATGCCCTCATATATTCAAACAGCGTTACCTCTTCTGCAACCATGGAAAACAATCCCGAAGGCAACTCCCTTTCAAGTACAAAGCTAACTAAAGCCTGAGAACCTGAGGACATTTAAAAATAAAAGATCCACTAATTTCAACTTTCATTTATGATAGAAAAAACTATAAACCCCTTGTACTAAGTTCTAACATCTGCTGTGCAAAAGATGACAATATGAAAATACAATTGTTTCATCAAAATTGAACATCCTATAACAACAGTTGAAGTTCACAATCTCCTTGGGCAGTCACCTACAAATTTCGGAAATAAACAAATACATACAACCATTCTTAATACAACTCAAATAAAGAAAGTACAGACCATTATAATCAAACATACAAATCTTCTTCATTTTTACTCTTTAGAAATTTGCGAAGCGTTTCAATAAGAATACTTGAGAAAGTCAAATAGGAATTACTTTCTAACTGTGGCAGACTGAAGTTGCAACAGACACCAGACTTTTCGGAATAGATGTATATATGTTAGCAGAGCTACCAAAAACAATTCTTGCTGAGGGTTATTGTCATCTTTCATTTTGAAAGCCAGTAGTGGATATGCTTTGATTCTTTGATACAGAAATGTCCTGTATGGAAATGTTTATGAGGACATGGATGTAAGTTTTCAAGGTTCAATCCCAGCCCGGTTTCAAGTCTGATTTGAAGTTGTTTAATGCCCAACCCAATGACTTTTAATAGCTGCAAATGAGTTGTTTTCACATAAACAATACAAATACTGGAAACTCTAGATGAACTTCTCACTTTACAGGCAGAACATTAAATGTAAGCACACCAACAAATATTTCAGACGGTATTTTGGCAAACTGCCCAGGCAAAACCCCTTAAGGGGAAAACCTGTGAGAGAGAGAGAGAGAGAGCTATGTTACCAGGATTCTTACCAAGATTCGGATCCGGATGCGGATATGGATCCGTCAGATTTTTTAAAACCCAAGATCCGGATACGGCAAGGAAACAGCAAGTACAAACAATATAAATATATTTTTAAATAAAATTTATATCAAAATGATATATATATATATATTAAAAAATGAAAATGAAAATTAAATATATAATTTATACATACATATACTTAATACTTAGGTAGAATAATTATTATACTATACTTAAAAATAATAACTTAAAGTGAAACATTGATATATATATATATATATATTCAATTTTAAATTATTTCTTGTATTGTTTATAAAGACAAATATGTTTAAACTTTATATCAATGTAAAATTAAATATATAATTTATACATACATATACTTAATGCTTAGGTGGAATAATTATTATACTATACTTATAAATAATAACTTAAAGTGAAACATTGATTATATATATATATTGCAATTATAAATTATTTCTTGTTTTTTTTAAAGGCAAATATGTTAATATAAATGTAAAAAGATACGAAACATTCTATTTTCTATTAAATTTCCTAAGATATGTTAAAAAATGTGAACACATAACACTATAGCATCACCAACTTGGAACTGTCCCATTTTTATGCGTGGTTTCGAGCATGAAGAGCATGATTCCGTTTTTATGCATGGTTCCGGGCATGATTTAATTAAGTAAACATAGACAAATCATGGTTCAGGGCATGACGAGCTACTTAAAACGGCCCGTTTTTATAGTTCTAACTTCTACCTTGCCTACCTGAAAAATCATGGTTTCGAGCATGAAGTCCGCATCTGGTTGGGGCTGAGGTTTTTGCATAGCAAGAGCTCTTCATCCCAAGAATCAAACTTGGGTTGGTTTGTAAATATGTGTTTGTAAGCTTTTCTGGGGATAAGGTTCTACACCTTCCTATCCAGGGATTCGTTTGGAGAACTACTTTTCGATGGGATTTCATCACGAAGATCTATACAATCTCAAGCCTACGATTAGGTCACCCACATGAAGTGTATAAATAGAGAGGCGCCCTCCCTCATTTGGACACACTGCAAGTACAAGCAAGTTCACTCCAAGGAAGAGGTATACAAGTTTGTTGGGAAGAAGAAGTTGCAGAAGTTATCCTATCTCTTGGGTTTTCTATCTTTGTTTTGTACTAAGTGACGAATCTATACTGAAGAAGTTGATGGGTTTTTCCTGAGAGAGGGTTTTCCCAAGATAAAATCTTTGTGTCTCTTTTGTGTTGTGCTTGTCTATCTTTCAATGATCCTATTGCATTAGATTATAGATCTAACATATTTGAATTAAAGTGCAAACTCTAACATGGTATCAGAGCCATCCTGAAAGAAGGCCACTTTGCAGTTGCGTAAACTAGGGCTTCCAAGTTCTAGTACCCTTCTCCACAAATTTTCTAGAAAAGAAGGCCAAGCCAACTCGCCTCAAGGAGGCACATCTTTTGGTGGAGACAGATTCCAGTTTGGAGAAGTTTCATTTTTTCACTGCAGGACACTACCGGAAGGAACTAGGGCATCAAATGTTTGGAGCTTCCCTCCACAGAATTTGGAAAAAGACACCACTGGACAACTCACCTTGAGGAGATGCATCTTTTTATCCAAGCAGAAGTTCAAGATTCTCTACTATTTCCATTTGAGGTTCTCATATCATAATGATGAATCACACCAAGCTTGAGGATAAGCTTGAAGGGGCTGATAACTTCCAAGCATGGAAGTATAGAATTTCTCTTATCTTAGAAGAGAATGACTTGGACAAGTATGTCTCTGAGGGGGTTCCAAAACTAGAGGGAGATGATGCCAAAGCAACTCACAAGAAGAACATGATCAAATCCAAAAGGATCATTCCAGACCCCATCAAAGATCATGTCATCCCTCATGTCTCATCTTTGAAGACACCTAAGAAGATGTTCGATGCGTTGATCAAACTATTTGAAGAAAATAACATCAACTGGAAGATGACTTTGAGAAATCAACTCAAGAATGTGAAGATCCAACATGCAGAAACCATTCAGTCTTATTTTACAAGGGTTTCTCAAATCAAAGAACAACTTGAAGCCATTGAAGAAAATGTTGAAAAAGGAGAGATCGTGATGACTACCTTAAATGGTCTCCCAAGATCATGGGACTCATTAATCTAAGGGATATGCGCTAGGAAGAAGCTAATCAAGTTTAGCAGATTGTGGGAGGAATGTACCCAACAAGAAGCTCGATTAGTGTCAAGAGAAGAGAAGATAGGAGCAGATGATGATCAAGCCCTAACAACTCATGCAAAGAAGGATAGAAACAAGAGGGAGGATCACCCTCACAGAAGGCCCAAAAGATTCCAAAAGAATCATAAATCTCAAAGGGACTATTCCAATCTTAAATGTTTCACATGTGATGAGAAAGGCCACTTTGCAAAGGACCACCCTAGAAACAAAGGATCCACTAAGGAAAACAAGAAGCAGAGGCATAATGCACACACTGCTGAAGATGATGAACCTACAAGCAAAAGAACAAGAGAAGATTCTTCAAGTGATCAAGAATATGTTTTGATCTCAGCTCTCACAGGTACTGTCACCCATGGAAGCAATGATTGGCTTGTGGGTAGTGGAGCTTCCAAACACATGATAGAGTACAAAGAATCTTTTATCAATTTGTGAGAACATGAGTCACCCCATAAGGTAAAACTTGGAGATGACTACCAATATCCCATAAAAGGGAGTGGAGAAGCTTTCTACAAGTTGGATTCAGGCAAATCAATGAAGATGAAGGATGTTCTCTACGTACCAGGTTTGAAGAAAAATATCCTCTCCATCTCAGCTTTAGATGCCAAAGGATTTCGTGTTGCATTTGTTGATGGCCAAGTACTCATGTGGCCAGGTGACAAGACAATAGATGATGCAACAATAATTGGGGAGAAAGAGGGAGGTTTGTACACGTTGAAGGGGAAATCAAAACACGGATTGGTTCATGACTCTATGAAACCAAGCGAACTATGGCACTGAAGGCTTGCGCATGTACACTATAGAGCACTACCAATTGCAAGCAAAGTAGTATCAGGTCTACCTGAAATTCAAGCAAAGCATGAAGGCATTTGCAAGGGATGTGCGCAAGGGAAGAATGTGAAGAAACCATTTCCAAGCAGTGAGAGCAAAGCAAAAGAGATCTTCGAGATAATCCACTCATATGTATGCGGCGCCTTGTCATCCAACGCCTTAAGCAGGTATGCATACTATGTCTCTTTCATAAATGATTATTCTAGTAAAACGTGGATTTATTTCTTGAAAAGCAAAGATGAAGTTTTCAGTAAGTTCAAAGAATTCAAAGCCTGATAGAGAATCACATTGAAAAGAAGATGAAGACTTTAAGATGAAACAATGGCGGTGAGTTCACTTCAGAAGAGTTCAAAGACCTATGTAGAGAATCTGGAATTAAGAGGGTGATGAACACTCCCTACAATCCTCAATAAAATGGCATTGCAGAAAGGAAAAACATAACAATAATGGAAGCAACAGAGGCGATGCTTCATGACCAAGATCTTCCTATGCACTTATGGGCAAAAGCAACAAGAACAGTCGTGTATGTATGAAACAGAACACCCCATTGTGTCTTGGATAACAAGACTCCAGAAGAAGATATCTCAAGAGAGAAACCAGAAGTCGTCCATCTCATAATATTTGGCTACCTTGTGTACATACATGTTCCAAAAGAAAAGCAAACAAAACTAGATCCTTTAGGAAAGAAGCGCATATTTGTTGGATACAGTGACACATCAAAAGCATACAGAATATACTTTCCAGGATTCAAGAAGATTGAGACAAGCAGGGACATAACTTTTGATGAAGACTCAGCTTACAACAGATCAAGACAATACCACACCGAAGAAACTGAAGAAACCGAAGTTTCCAGAACCTACAATACAATTATGGATGAGATAATCCAATAAGACCATGAAAACCATGAAGATGCAACACATGATCCAAGATGGCAAACAGTCATGAAAGAAGAATTCAGCTCGCTCCAGAAGAACAACACTTGGGAACTGGTTGATCTTCCCCCAGGGAGGAAGCTAGTTCAATGTAAGTGGGTTTTCAAGACTAAATTTGTTGCTGATGGTTCACCTTTGAAATATAAGGCAAGATTGGCAGCCAAGGGCTACTCACAAGTACATGGTATTGACTACAATGAAACCTTTGCACCAGTGGCAAAGATGGACTCCATAAGGCTAGCTTTAGCCATTGCAGCTTCGAAGCAGTGGGAGGTACATCACATGGATGTGAAGTGTGCTTTCCTAAATGGAGATCTCACTGAAGAGATTTACATGTAGCAACCTGAAGGGTTTGTTTATAATCCATCTTGAGTGTGCAGGTTAAAGAAATCATTGTATGAGCTCAAGCAAGCCCCCAGGGCTTGGTATGCCAAGATTGATGGCTTTTTGCTATCACTGAGTTTTGTTCGATGCAAGTATGATCCTAATGTCTATTTGAAGCTGATTCATGGTTCTTTGATGATTATTGTCTTGTATGTGGATGACCTTCTGATTACAGGAAGTTCAAAGAAAGAGATTGCCTCCTTGAAGGATGCAATGAATCATGCATTTTCTATGACAGATTTGGGATTGTTGAACCAATTCTTGGGTCTCGAAATTGCTCAATCCCAACATGGAATCGAAGTACATCAGTCCAAGTATGCCTTAGATTTGCTAAACAAGTTCAACATGAAAGATTGCAAGCCAAGCAAGACTCCCTTCCTTTCAGGAGTTAAGCTTGAAGAAGCAGGTTCTTCTCCTATGGTAAATAATACACTGTATAGGCAGTGGATTAGGTGTTTGCTTTATCTTACACACACTCGACCTGATCTATCTTATGCAGTTAGTGTGGCTTCAAGATACATGGATCGGCCTCATGAGATCCACTGGAGAGCAGCCAAAAGGATCCTAAACTTTGTTCAAGGAAAAAGAACTCATGGGATCTTCTACAAAGCAAAATCTTATATTGATTTGATTGGGTTTACTGACAGTGATTGGGCAGGTGACAACACAGATCGAAAGTCTACATCAGGATATGTGTTCATGCTTGCAGAAGGACCAATCAGCTGGTCAAGCAAGAAGCAGAGTGCCATAACACTCTCATCTACAGAAGCAAAGTATAGAGGAGTTGTAAATGCAGCAACTCAATGTTTGTGGTTGCAAGGAATACTTGGAGAATGTGGCTTAGAATCAGAGTTTTCAACTATTATCTACTGTGATAATCAGAGCACCATTCGAATCTGCAATGATCCAGTTCAGAGACAGCGAACCAAGCACATTGAGATCCATATGCACTACATCAGACAGCTTGTGCATGATGGTACCATTCATCTACTCTTCTGTGCATCTTCAGAACAAGTAGCAGACATCTTCACCAAAGTTTTTTGTGAGAAGACATTCAGCAATCTCAAATCACTATTGGGGATTGTTGATCATGCTGTGAAGCATGATTGATGACAAGATTTCCAAATTTTGTTTTCCTGTCCGTGTTTAAGGGAGGATTTTCCCACTGGGTTTTTGCCTCTTTCCTTGGTTGTATGGACAAGCAGTATGTAAAGGGTGACTAAGCCTTGTTGCTAGGGCCTATAGTTTTCTGATATTTACTCATAAAGTCAGGCTTAAAGGGGGGTGTTAGAATAATCAGCCCATAGTTACCTACCTTAGACATTAATTTAATCATTTTTGTCTTATTACCTAGTTTCCTAGATTCCACTCTATGCTAGTTTCCTTCTACATGTCCTAGAAGTCAACACATGCTAAAACTGAGTCATGGAGCGCTTGGGAAACATCCTGGAAACCCATTTTAGCATGTCTGTTTTATTCCAGATTCTCCAAAGCGCATATTTGTTTTTTCTGTAATGCTGCCTTGTTTTATTTCTGATTTAAGGCAAAGGAAAAGCTAGACTAGTTGTAACTGCCTTGTTTTTTTCCCACTATCATCCTCCCTCCTTTTCTCCAAATAAAAGCATGTATGAGTTGTCTTTCCATCCCTCTTTAGCTTGCCCACTTGACTTAGCCAATTCGTGAGCATCTACCTAGATTTGGAACCTGCTTTATGCACCTATGGGGGATTTGACTAGTTTCGGTAAGCCTGCTTTTTTACTATTTCGAATGGCATCTTTATGCATTTGAATCTCTCATGTAATTATATATTATAGCAGCCTATTACTTCATAAGGTTGCCTATTGTACACTTACTCAATACATATTAGTGTTATGCTCCAATTTGAGTCTCCTTTGGTGTAAATTTTGCATGTTTGATTAGCAATTTTGTGAGTGTAATTGTTCTATCTCTTGGGTTCAATTTCCACAGAAATTTCCTTCTTGAAATTTATTTCTTTCTCTCTCTCACTTGTCTTCTTCTTCTTCTGATTAGATGTCTCTCTTTTCCCTAGACATTCTTTTATACTTTATCTCACCCAAAACTACCCTAACTAACTCAACCAACTTAATCAAAGGATGAGATTAGCTTTATTTGAGGGCTCTCATTTAATGCACATATTCACTTTATTAAATACATTAAATGCACTTTTTGGGTCCCACAACTTAAACTCACTTTAAGTTTATAAAGTACAAAGTCACTTTAATAATATAAAAAACACACTTTACATTAAAAAGCACACTAGGAAAATACAACTTATGTCCCCCTCATGTCACATCAAAATCATGGGGAAGGACCAACTGAGTTATAAAAACTAACAAGAATGATGGACTGCAAGGCCATTGCTACACCCATGGCATCAAACTTGAAGCTATTGTGTGATTCTTTTTCACAGACAGTTGATGCCATGATGTATAGACAAATCATTGGTTCATTGATGTTCTTGACGAACACGAGGCCAGACATATGCTTTGTCGTGAACACACTAAGCCAGTTTCTGAAGACCCAAGACGTGTTCACTTAGTTGTTGCAAAGCATGTATTGAGGTACCTGAAGGGTACAATAGAGTATGGGCTCAAGTATGCAACAGATCAAAATATTAACCTGCATGGTTATGTTGATTTGGATTGTGCAAGCATTGCCACGGATAGAAAAATCACTTCAAGATGTTGCTTCACTTTGGGATCCAGCATGATCTCTTGGTTTAGCAGGAAGCAATCGAGTGTGGCACTGAGTACGAATATGTTGACCTACATCCAGCATGAAAAAGGGTTGGCTCTGTAGAACTTCTCATGTATAGATTCGAGAGAAGTTACTAGTTAATGGTTGACGAGATGAGAGTTGCAACAACAATCATGATGATCCAGTGTGATGATGACAATGTCCAGAGATTGTGTTCAGTCGTGGTGATGACCATGTCGGAAGAATACCTTCCTTGTTAATAGGGAGTGTTGCTGTAAATGTAACTTCGGAAGATATTCTTCATTTTGTTGTATTATTATTATTATCATATTATTATTGTACCTCCTCTGGAAATATTTTCCTTCGTCCGAAGAAGTTATTGTTATACTTGGTCATGTAAGAATATCGAGGTAAAACCTCCGTTGTAAGTCGGGGAAATAGTAAGAATAAGTGTAAAATGTATTTTTGAGTTTCCCTAGGAGAAGTCGCCCCAATAAGACTAAGAAGTCAGCCCATATAGGTTTTTCAGTCACCCACATGAAGTGTATAAACAGGGAGGCGCCCTACCTCATTTGGACACAGAGCAAGTACAAGCAAGTTCGCTCCAAGGAAGAGAAAGACAGGTTCACTAGAAAGAAGAAGAAGTTGCAAACGTTATCTTATCTCTTGGGTTTTCTATTTTTATTTGACATTGTACTAAGTGACGAATCTATACTGAAGAAGTTGTTGGGTTTTTCCCAAGAGAGGGTCTTCCCAGGATAAAATCTTTGTCTCTTTTATGTTGTGCTTGTCTATCTTTCAGTGATCCTATTGCATTAGATTATAGATCTAACATATTTGAATTAAAGTGCAAACTCTAACACTCCTCCCTTGTGATAAACAAGTCATCAATGTACAACATAAGAATGAGCAGATCACCACCAACCACAATGTAGTAAAAGTTGGTATCAGCCTCACTCTTCTAAAATCCTATCGACAACAAGTAAGAATCAATCCTGGAATACCAAGCTCAAGGAGCTTGCTTTAGACCATACAAGGCTTTCTTCAGCCTGTACACATGAGAATCTCTCCCATGGATCTCAAAGCTGTGTAACTGCTCCAAATTCACCTCCTCCTGTAGAAGACCATTGAGAAATGTGGTCTTCACAATCCATCTGGTGGATCTTCCAACCCATCTCTGCTGCTATGGAAATCATTGCTCTGGTCAAGAAATATCGAGCAATCGATGCAAAGGTCTCATCATAATCAACTCCCTCTACCTATGAAAACCCTCGCGCCACAAACCGAGCCTTGAACTTCTCCACGCTACCATCTGCAGCATGCTTTACCTTGTAAAGCCACTTGGAAGTCACCACTAACTTCCTCTCTGGTCTCGGTAAAATTTCCCATACACCATTCTTCATGATGGAATGGTACTCTTCCATCATGGCATCTCTCCAAACATGATGTTGACAGGCCTCCTCAAAAGTAGAAGGCTCTAAATCACGAAGACTAACAACCAATAGTGTAATGTCCTCTTCCAATTAGGCCTTGAGGCCCAAAACCGCTAACCTATGTGATTCCTGTGGGTTCGAGCAGTTACTGACAGCTAGGGAATCAGCTAAGGACTGACGCCATCCATAGAAGATCTAGGGCATCATCATTAGGTCAAGAAGGGCCACCGAGGCCAAAGGCCACCTTCGTGCATGCCATCCAAGCATTATTTAATGATGCATGCACTCTTTAAGTCTCCATCCGCATGCATGCAAGTCAACGGCAAATTAGAAGATAAAGTGACCTAATTAGGTCAAAGATTAGGGTTTTCGCAGTTGAACGTTATAAATAGAGGATAAAGCAAAAGGAGACTTCACTTTTGATGATTATTATTTTGGGAGCTCTTGGATAGCAACACAGCGTGCCACACAACAGTTGGGGTTGGAGACGGAGTCTTCAGCTAACGGGATTTCGGCAGTGAAACATCTGTCCTAGTCTTATTCAGGGTAAGACATACAGGTTCACCACTTGTTCTTCATTCATTCATAAGTTAACCAGTATATGGTATAGATCGTTGCAGGGACACGTGTGCAGCCGTAAGGGGGTGGGGTTCAGCCAGAAAGCCCTAATCAGTTGCTGGGCCTTTAGATCTCAGCTTTACTCCGAAACTCAGGCACCATTCTCATCATTAGCATCATACTCTGATACCCGGTGATTATCATATCCGTCCGTGCTCATTCGAAGCAGTTATCAGCAGTTCCGGGATCCCAGGGGCATGAGCAGCTGTCTCACCAAAGCAAGTCGCTATCCTGCCTAGAGGTCTCAGAAATCCCGCATGTACCAGGCATTCTCTCCGGCACGGGAAAGCTATCAGTCCTGCAAATCGGCAGCTTCATCGAACACCTCCTTCACTGAAAGCATCACCCTTTTCTGACTGGGGTTCCTGCTGCTAGGGGTTCACCGGAAGCAGAAGAGATCTGCCCATCTCCGATCCAGTTCTCGGTGCTTGCATACTTTCTCCGAAGCAGTCTAGCCGATTTATCAGTGGTAAGTGTTCATTCTATCTCACAAAACCTAACCCTAATTTTTGCTATAAAATAGGGATTTTTGCATGGCAGTTTGCATGCCCAGTTGTATCAGCATATTTGCTTAGAAATAGAAAATATCGGGATTTGGGATATTACAGTGGTATCAGAGCTATTTTCTTGGCCAGCTGTGGGCTTAAGAAATGAAAAGTAGATGAATACAAAAGGAGACCCTTTTGTAACCTATAGGAGGAGGAAGAGTAGATACACAGAAGAATTCGAAGATATCCAACTAGAAGATACCAATTCAGGCATGGAACAAACAGGTATACATTCGGATAGGGGAAAAGGAACAGGAGAAGAAGAGGATCGGATGGAGTTTCGCAGCTTGGTCTCTACATTGCAAGACTTAGCCAAAGGACAAAAAGATGTACTCAATGCAATCAACAGATTATCAGCGAAACCAGAAACAGGTATCAACAGTACACCTCCCTCACCGGTAGATCGGGGATCTACAAGCAGCAGTGGAAAGGTAGCGTACACTAACATTCAGAATACTCCGCACATATACAGCAGACCTTCTACTAGGCCTACCATGCCTCACTTCTTGGCAGATACAGTAGGGGGCCCGGTCATGCAGGTAGAACCTAGCGAGCCTTTTGGGGCTTATCTACAAGAGTATAGAGACTTAGGGGATGAGTTTCATGCTGCCATGTCTTTTTTAGATTTCTGCAACATGAAGAGTAGGAACAGGCCCAGGAATTTCAACAAGGGTTTCAATCACAACTATGAGTTGCAGAAGACCTTGGGCAGGCTGACCATCCCAAACTTTGATGGGACTCGCGGAGGATCAGCGAGGATATGGGTTCAAAAGTTGGATACCTATTTCCAACTCAACCCCATGACAAAGACGGACGCCATTAAATTGGCTACACTTCACCTAGATGGAGAAGCTCATGAGTGGTGGTACCACGGATTGGTGACATTGTGTCACAACACCATACATTCCTACAGTGAGTTCACTCAGAAGCTCATAGAGAGGTTTGACAGGAAAGATCCAGAGATACATTTCAGGGAGTTGGCTCAACTCAAACAGACCGGTAGTGCAGAAGCTTTCATTTCAGAATTTCAGAGGCTAGCCGTTATGGTAACAGATGTGTCAGAGAGCAGATTGACTATGTTATTCACTGAGGCCCTCACAAAGCCACTACGGGGATGGGTGAAAGCCTACAAACCCCTCACTCTGCAGGATGCCATTAGCAGAGCAAGAGATCTTCAGGATTCAGTCCCCAAAAACAAATTCCCACTGAAAACCAATTTTCCTGTTAGGGACAAGAACAGGAAACCTTTCCAGCAGGATGTGCCCAAGAAAACTTGGTTAGACGAGGACACTAGGAAAGACTTGAGAAGGAAGAAGCTATGCTTCACCTGTCAGGAACCATGGATACCTGGACACAGGTGTGCAGGGAAGGCGAAGGCTCACTACATTGAGGTATATTCAAACAGTGATGAGGACGAATATGAGCAGGAGGCCACAGAAGAGGAATCACACCAGGGTGATACACCAGAGGGAGTCATTGCTACATTATCTGGAGTACCAAGATTCCATACTCTCAGGGTCAGGGGAGTAGTACAGGGTCACAGAGTAGGAGTATTGATTGATGGGGGAGCCACCCACAATTTCATTGACTCCGCTTGGGTAGCCAAGAGAGGTATTCAGATCGAGAAGTTCGAAGGATTCACCGTAGCAATAGCCGGGAACTCCATCATGGAGTGCAACTATTGGATCCCAAAATTGAATGTCGCCTTAGGTAACTATCAGATGACAGACTCTTTTTATGTAGTGGATGTAGCGGATACTCATGTGGTATTGGGTGTTCAGTGGCTTTATTCTATAGGGAAATACACTACAGATTACAGGGCAACGGAAATGGAATTCTAGGGGCCTGACGGCAAACGAGTAGTTTTGAGGGGCATGAACACTTATCCCCCAAAACCGGTCTCGTCACAGAGGATGGAGGCAGTACTCCGACAGGATGATATAGAATGGGCTACAGAATGTTTAGTCACCTTCAGGAAACCCCCAGAAACCAGCACACAACACCCAAGTGACATTCAAGCCTTGCTACAGAAACATGAAAAGGTTTTTCGGGACCTTCCATCAGGCAGACCACCAGACCGAGGTTTTGAACACATCATCGAGCTAGAGGAGGGAACACAAGCAGTCATCACCACTCCTTACAGGCATCCCAAAAGGTACAAGGATGAGATTGAGAAAACAATCAAAGAACTACTGGAGCTTGGATATATTTGGCCCAGTTCTAGCCCCTTCGCATCCTCAGTAGTACTGGTCAAAAAGAAGGATGGTACACTGCGAATGTGCATCGATTATCAAGCACTCAACAAAAAGACCATTAAGAACAGGTATCCCATTCCCAGGATTGACGAACTCATGGATGAGCTTCGGGGAGCTCAATACTTCTCCAAGATCGATCTTCGCTCGGGATACCATCAGATCAGGGTAAGGGACCAGGACATCTCCAAAACAACTTTTCGCTGTCACTATGGTCACTATGAGTTTTTGGTCATGCCCTTTGGACTTACCAATGCTCCGGCCACTTTTCAGTCATGCATGAACCACACCTTCAGAGCACAGCTACGTAAGTTTTTGCTCGTATTCTTTGATGACATCCTGATTTACAGCAAAACATGGGAAGAGCATCTAAAACACCTGGACGAAGCATTGAGTATTTTAGAAGAACATTTGCTTTATGCGAAAATGTCCAAGTGTGAGTTTGGCATGAAAAAAATGCTGTATTTAGGACACGTAATCAATGCAAAAGAAGTACAAGTTGACATGGAGAAAATCCAAGCTATCAGAGATTGGCCCGCGCCAAAAACAGTTACAGAATTGAGAA
>LPNX010641760.1:1050744-1082303 GCA_001517045.1 Pseudotsuga menziesii | reverse complement strand
TCAGGATGACAGGTACAGGATTGTGGATGACATCATCTATTACAAAAACAGGATATACCTCGTTCCAGAATCCACATTGAGGAAAAAGATCATTCAGGCAACCCACGATTCTCCTTTATCAGGGCATCAAAGTTTCTTAAAGACCTACCGGCAGATCAGAGAGAGGTTCTCATGGAAGGGTCTCAAGGGGGAAATTATGCAGCATGTCCGGGAATGTAGCATCTGTCAGCAGAACAAGATTGAGAACACCCATCCAGCAGGGTTACTCCAGCCACTACCAATTCCAGAACAGAAGTGGGAAAGCATCTCCATGGACTTTATTTCAAGCTTGCCCAAGGTCCAAGGGCGAGATTGTTTATATGTAGTAGTTGATAGACTGACCAAGTTTGCACATTTCTTCTCGATATCATCAGACTACTCGGCAGCTCAAGTAGCTGAGTTATTCTTCAGAGAGGTCTTCAGATTACACGGGTTACCTAAGACCATTGTCAGTGATCGGGATAGCAGGTTCACGGGGGCCTTCTGGCAGGAACTGTTCAAATTGGTGGGGACCGAACTGGCTACTAGTACGAGTTATCATCCCCAAAGTGACGGGCAAACGGAAATAGTGAACAAGTGGATCAAAGGATATTTAAGGAACTATGTAGCAAGGCAGCAGCGAACCTAGATCAAATGGCTACACCTAGGAGAGTATTGCTACAATACTACCTATCACATGTCTATTAGGATGACTCCTTTTAAGGCATTATATGGTTACGAGGCCTTGGACTATGTAGATTTGGCATTTGGAGATAGTAGGGCTCCTAAGGCTAAGGATCGGATACAGAGGACATTCTGAAAATATTGAAGGAGAATTTACAAACAACCTAGAATCAACAGAAGTTGTATGCCGACAAACACGGGATTGAGCGGAGCTTTGAGGTAGGGGATTTAGTATACTTAAGGCTCCAGCCTTACAGACAGTCATCACTTAAGAAGAAAAGAGCAGAGAAGTTAAAACCCCGCTTCTATGGACCATACAGAATAATCAGGAAAGTGGGAGAGGTGGCATATGAACTAGAACTTCCATAGGAAAGCAAAATTCACAATGTGTTCCATGTATCTAATCTGAAGAAAACCCGTGGGCAACACATTGCTCCATCCACCGAATTGCCTCCTTTTGATGATGAAGGACTGCCGATACTAATTCCCGAACGGATCATACAGACTAGAGAGAGGAAGCTCAGGAACAGGATAATCCGAGAATACTTGGTTCAATGGAAGGAACTACCACCAGAGGATGCCACCTGGGAAGGTGAACAGGTATTGTAGCATCCCAGTTGGAAGTTGCTTGAGGACAAGCAATCTCAAGCGGGGAGGACTGTAATGTCCTCTTCCAATTAGGCCTTGAGGCCCAAAACCGCTAACCTATGTGATTCCTGTGGGTTCGAGTGGTTACTGACAACTAGGGAATCAGCTAAGGACTAATGCCATCCATAGAAGATCTAGGGCATCATCATTAGGTCAAGAAGGGCCACCGGGGCCAAAGGCCACCTTCGTGCATGCCATCCAAGCATTATTTAATGATGCATGCACTCTTTAAGTCTCCATCCGCATGCATGCAAGTCAACGGCAAATTAGAAGATAAAGTGACCTAATTAAGTCAAAGATTAGGGTTTTCGCAGTTGAACGTTATAAAGAGAGGATAAAGCAAAAGGAGACTTCACTTTTGATGATTATTATTTTGGGAGCTCTTGGATAGCAGCACAGCGTGCCGCACAGCAGTTGGGGTTGGAGACGGAGTCTTCAGCTAACGGGATTTCAGCAGTGAAACATCTATCCTAGTCTTATTCAGGGTAAGCGATACAGGTTCACCACTTGTTCTTCATTCATTCATAAGTTATCCAGTATATGGTATAGATCGTTGCAGGGACACGTGTGCAGCCGTAAGGGAGGGGGGGTTCAGCCAGAAAGCCCTAATCAGTTGCTGGGCCTTTAGATCTCAGCTTTACTCCGAAACTCAGGCACCATTCTCATCATTAGCATCATACTTCGGTACCCGATGATTATCAGATCTGTCCGTGCTCATCCGGAGCAGTTATCAGCAGTTTCGGGATCCCAGGGGCGTGAGCAGCTGTCTCACCAGAGCAATTCGCTATCTTGCCTATAGGTCTCAGAAATCCCGCATGTACCAGGCATTCTCTCCGACACGGGAAGGCTATCAGTCCTGCAAATCGGTAGCTTCATCGGACACCTCCTTCACTGAAAGCGTCACCCTTTTCTGACTGGGGTTCTTGCTGCTGGGGGTTCACCGGAAGCAGAAGAGATCTGCCCATCTCCGATCCAGTTCTCGGTGCTTGCATACTTTCTCCGAAGCAGTCTAGCCGGTTTATCAGTGGTAAGTGTTCATTCTATCTCACAAACCCTAACCCTAATTTTTGCTATAAAATAGGGATTTTTTCATGGCAGTTTGCATGCCCACTTATATCAGCATATTTGCTTAGAAATAGAAAATATCGAGATTTGGGATATTACAAATAGCATACCCAACCTGTCTAGCATCATGATGTCCCTCAATGGTCTCTTGTTCATTCCAAATGACTTTGCTTCCTTCAGGGTATCACGAAGCCACTTGGTCTTCCTCTTCCCTGAAGGTGGCCCCCAAACTTGTCTATCATCCTCTGAAAAACTGCTAGAAGTAGATGGCCAAAAAAACCTGTGGACCGATAGCTGGTGAACCAGTCACAGGTGAACTCTGTGATCCAGTAGCTGCAACTGGTGAACCTGTGACCTGAGAACCAGAACCTGTCCTCAGAATACATGCTAGCTATACCACTGAACCTATAGAACCTATTCCTGTAACCTGTGGCCCAGTCACCCTGAAAACCTGTGACCCTGCACTCTGAACTGCAAGACTTTGTGTAACTTCTTGAGGAGTGGGAGCTTGTTGCTCCCCCTGCCTTGACTCCTTCGACTTCATAAAAATCCGCTCCTCCTCAAACCTCACTTGCCACCTCACAACAACCTTCCTCTCAGCGGGAAGATAAATACAGAAGACTTTCAAAGTCTCCTCATAACCCACAAATATGCCCTTCTCTGTAGTGGGCTCTAACTTTGTCTTCTTCTCAGAAGGGACAAAAGAATAACTGAGGAAACCAAAGATGTGAAAATGACCAACCTTAGGCTTCTTTCTTGTGAGCATCTCCTCAGGAATCTTGCTCTAAGGCATGATAGGGACTCTTGTTTTGAAGGTATAAAACTGTGCTACATGCCTCTATCCAAAGGAAGAAAGGAAGACTCTAATCACAAATCATGGCTCTCGTCCCCACTATTGCTCTGTTCTTCCCAAGTCAGCGGAGAAGCACTAGGGACCCCAGTGAATCGCTCCCAAATCACTATACCAGAGGAAGCGATGAGGAATCGATCTCGGAATCAAGATTCCTCTTTGCTTCCTCCCGGGATCGATTTCGTAATTCGTGATTCCGCGGAATTTAAAAATAAATTAAAAAAATAAAAAAACGCTCCCTACCTTATACGGGATCGTTGAGGGAGATTGAAGGAGAAATTGAAACGCTCCTCCTGGAATCACTTCTCTTGTTAGGGATTTGAGTGGGTTTGTTAGTTGTTTGAGAGCAAATTTGTGGGAGCTTGGAAGGGAGATTGAAGGCTTCTATTTGTGAGAGCTTGAAAGGGATATTGAAGGCTTCCATAGAGACATTCAATCACCATTGAAGAGCCAAGGAGGTAGGCTCTAAAAACCCAACCTTCGTTTATTTTTGAAAAAAATATTTCACTCTGTTAAAATTTTAAATCTTGTATGTTTTTTTTTCCTACTCTTTCTCAATTCTTCTCCATCATTCTATTGTCAGCAAGAAGTGATTCTCATATTGAGTCAAAAAGCATGATGGGTATGTGGTTTTTCTTTTTGGTTCCACTTCTTCTTATGATGATGATGTTGGGAAATAGATTTGGCGGTGGCAATGATGAGGAGGAAGAGATAGGGAGTGGCACATACCATGGAGAGGAGGAAGAGGAAGAGGATGACGATGATGATGAGATTGAGAGTGATGAGGGGCAAAAACAAAAAGACACAACACCTTTGTGGAAGTATGTGAAAAGGTTTGGGGGAGGGAAAGGGGGCGGAACCACAAATTTTACATGCCCCCATTGTACTAAAATTTACATAGGTTCATATACCTGTGTGAGAAATCATTTGTGTGGGATTATGCCATGTGATCAAGGTAACGCTACTGGAGTCAAAACCTGTGACAAAGTGTCAGCTAAAGAAAGAAACAAATACAGGATGAAAGAAGAGGTCGCTCAAAACAATTCCAAGAGATCAAGGGTTGAATATGAATCCTCACAAAGAATTGGTAGTGGATCTGGATCATCATCGGCTCTATCGAGACCCTCATCCCCCTCATATTAGTGGATTCTCACCTATACGAAGAACATTTTCAGATTTCCTTAACCTTGGTTGTAGAGATGATGTGGATTCAAAAGTTTACAAGTTTCTCTATGCATGTGGTGTGCCATTCAATGTTCTTCGCTCACCCTATTGGCATGAAATGGTACAAGCCATCAATGGTGCCCCTAAAGGATACAGGAGCCCTAGGTATGACAAAGCTAGAACCGTGGGACTTGACAAGGAAAGAACCAAAATCAATAGTGCTCTTGGAAAGTTAACAAATGATTGGTCCAACTATGGGGTATCCATTGTATATGATGGGTGGACAAATGTTAAAAGCAATCCATTGATAAATATTCTTGGTGTGTCTGCTAGTGGTGAGGTCTTCCTTTCATCTCATGACTACTCAAATCATTACAAAACTGCTATTAATATTGCACAACCTTTACTTGAAACCATTCAAAAGATTGTGCCATACAATGCCATTCAAGTTATCACTGATAATGTTGCCAATTATAAGGCAGCAGGAGCAATCATTGAGAATAAGTATCCCAACATATTTTGGTCAAGGTGTTTGGTTCACACATCGAACATTTTGATGCATGATATTGTCAAGATGAAGGACCCTAGTTACCAATGGATCGATGCCTTGTACAAGAGAGGTAAGAAATGATAAAATTTATTACCAATCATAGCATGGCCCACCACATTTTTCTCAATCACTCTAGGTTGCAGCTATTGAAGATTGCGAAGACTAGATTTGCTAGCTACTACCTCGCCTTCAGGAGGCTTTTGAAGGTATGAGAGGCATTGGTTAGTATGGTCTCAAGTGATTTATGGCAGAAATTGAAAGACAGACCTGCAGGCGCATCTGATAGACATGACTTTTAGGAGGTGGAGGACATCGTTCTTGAAGGTCAGTTCCGAGCACAGGTTATGTATGTTCTACAGTTCACCAAGCCTATTTATAGTATGATTCGTTTTGCAAATACAGATCAATCAATGAATGGGGAAATGTATGAGCCATAGTTTTAAAAATCGGTGAAACCGGTTTTGTAATTGGTCGATTCACCGAGTTTAAGGGAAACCGATCTGAATCGGTATGGAAATCGATTCGATCAACCGGTTTGGTATTGGACCGACTAATTAGGACACCGAATCGGTCCGACTGATTAGGACACCGAATCGGTCAATTCGAAACCAAATCGATCAGATCAACTGATATTTTACTCAATCATGTGGGGTCTACATACTTGAAAACACACAAAACTTTTGTTTTTAGTTTGTTTTTACTTAACTTGGCCTAACCCTAGGGCCTAAATCTACTTAATGACCCCCCCCCCCACTATTTCCCTACACCTATTGCCTATTCTCATTGTGGGGCAGCGCTACAACAGTAGCAATTTGCAAACAGTGTGAGTGAGGGACAACCCTGGGGACAGTTGACTATGTAGTATGTAGTTGATGATGTATGACAATTGACTATGTAGCATGTTAGTTTTTGGACTCTACAGGCCATATAGCCTATAGGCCTCATAGATTATGTATTGTATTCTAGTCCCAGTCTCCTAGATATGTATTGCATAACACAGTTTGTGCAATTTTGATATATTCACTCTTTTAACGTATATACATGAGCAAACTTTGGATATTTTCTCTTTAATGCTATGGAATTATGGATTAAAATCTTGAAAATGTTGTTTTTTCTTTAAAATTTAAATATTTATGTATTTTTTAATAAACTGAGTCATAAATTCAAATCAGTCGATTTATGATCAATTCATTACCGATTCCAATTCCGAGTCTGATTCCGATTTTTAAAACTATGGTATGAGCACATGGATAGCATGCTTGGTCAAATCAAAGACATTGTTGAGCAAAGAGATGTAATCTTGTATGACTATATTCATAAACATGTGGTCAAAAGGTGGGATAATTTGAATGTTCCACTCCATGCCCTTGCATATGTCCTTACCCCAAAATATTATTCTCCATCTTGGTTGGCCAAACCTGCACCATGGGTACATGCTTGAATTAGAGAAGTTGTTCTCTGATGAGGAGGAGTGTG
Organism: Pseudotsuga menziesii; assembly: GCA_001517045.1. Classification (NCBI taxonomy): domain Eukaryota; kingdom Viridiplantae; phylum Streptophyta; class Pinopsida; order Pinales; family Pinaceae; genus Pseudotsuga; species Pseudotsuga menziesii. Next base: position 1,075,848 of record LPNX010641760.1, on the reverse strand, counting down.
CTCAAGTACGGAGTGAATTGAGACAATACATCAGTGAACATGGAGTCTTTGGTACCTTGCACGCAACCAAAGATCGAGAGAGGTTGACTCCTATATATTGGTGGAACATGTATGCCAGTGGTGCCACATATTTGCATAAATTGGCGATGAGGGTGCTTTCACAAGTTGTTAATAGTTCTTCTGCAGAGAGGTGTTGGAGCACCTACAAATTCATCCACAGCGTCAAGAGAAACACTCTAAATGTAGATCGAGCATAAAGCTTTGTTTATGTGCACTACAACTTGAGGTCGTTGTCCCACTACTGTAAAGCGACCAAGAATGATAGAACATATTTAACTTGGGATAGGAATCCAAAGGAGGTTAATGTGAAGGATGGAGCCATAGCATTATAACGCTTAGAGGTTGAACTATTGGGTGATCATGTTAGGATATTTAGACACTTAGGAGTTAGTTAAGATCAACTTGTGTAATATATCCGTTAGGTAAAGTGTGTTTCTTTAGTATGCATTTGTAAATATTCTAATTCGATGGTCACGATATGTTCTAGACATAAAGTGATCTGACGGTTCAACTTCTCTTAGATCATACCTACCATTGATCCGTGGCTTAACACTCGATTGGTCCATGATCTCTAGTTAAAGAGCATGCAGGGTCCTTGGCTAGTTGATCGATTAAGAGAAGCTCATTTGTAACTTTCTTTCTTTTGCACAATAAATTGCTCCAAGTAGCTATTTGGCTGGGGCCGTGGACTGTTTCCCTCTCGAGGGTTTTAACCACGTCAAAATATCAGTGTGTTGATCTGTGATCTGTTTGAGTGAGTGGTTGTTCTTGGTGTTCGGTCTTTTGGGAGTACCCTGTGTACCCGAACATGGTATCAGAGCGTTTATGAAGAGCCACTTCCGTTTGTGATCTAGATTTTGAACCGGTGTTGCCGAAACTTTGACAGGGTTTCTGATTTTGGAATTTCTGTGCATTTGTGGCCTGTGGGAGGTGTTCCATTACGTCCGGAGCGTCGCTTCCATTTGGAAATAGTTTTCGTTTCATCGAAAACCGTTTCTGTTTGCTCCAGAAACGCCCATTTCGACAGATCTGAAGGTATAATGTTACAGTGACGGATTTGTTTTATTTATTTATTTTTAAATCTCATATATTTATAAGTTTTACTATTTAGATCTTTATTGTTTTTTAGTCTCGGATTGTTGACTTCCCTGTCTGCGTATGCTCTTTGCCGTGTACCTTGCGCAATCGCGGCAAATCAAAAACAAAAAGGGAAAGGGTTTTCTCGGCTGCGTATGCTCTTTGCCGTGCACCTTGTACGATCGCGACGAATCAGAAACAGAAAGAAAACATAGACTTTCCGGGTAAGCTAACGAGATCTAACTCCACAAGTGTGGAAAAGTTTTTTTGTTTTTTGTTTTTCAGTTTGTGGTGTGATTTGCAGGAAAAAGAAGCAAGCACGGAAACCGAGAGAGAAGAGTAAAAAAAAAAACCCTTCCTCGTTCTCTTTTTTTACGTACATTTTAAACTTAGCTCATTTGGTTCAAAGTTGCTTTATTCCTTAATAGGTCTTGAGTTCAAGTCTTGTTAAGTTACTTTTTAGTGCATGCAATTTCTATTTTCAAGTTACTTTATTGTAAAAGTGCATCTCACTTGAATAAAATAAAATAAAAAGTGAATCACTTACGTTCTTTTTATTGCCGCACTATTTAAAGTACCTTTATTGTAAAAGTGAACATCACTTATTTTACAAAAGTGATTCACTTAAAAGCAACTTTCTTGTATGTGATTGTCAAAGGTTCTTTTTGGGAAGAAGGGGGTTCTTTTTTTTAGTTGGTCAAGTTCATATCTGCCACGTCACTATTGGGGACATCTTCAACATTTTCTTTGATCAAGCATAACTTCATCATTCGAAATCAGTTTTCAGTGCTGTTTTTTTTTTAAACAGCTTAATTTTTCGAGCTCTTTGCATCCAGATAGTTAGTTTATGTTTTTTCAGCCATTATCTTACAGTATGGCCGCCCCTTGTGATATTCTACTTACCAGTTCTAACTATTTCTCATGGAAATCTCGTATGGAAGATATTCTACTAAGTAGAAGACTTTTCAGAATTACCTTAGGGAAAGAAACAGAACCCACTGACAATGATAAGAAAATAAAATGGGCAAATAGATGTGATGAAGCTCGTGGATTGATTGGGATGTCAATCTCTACTGATTTGCGATTCCACATATCTAGAATTGATGAACCTGATAAAACTTGGGAAAAGTTGGAATCTGTATTTGGTAAACACAATGAAATTCAAGGTCATCAACTTGAGAATGAGTTGATTTCTTTGAATCCAAGTGATTTTTCATGCATTCAAGATTATTTATCTAAGTATAAAACTCTTAGACTCTTATGTGAAGAATACAAAATTAAGAAAGAAGACAAACAATGTATTTATCATATTCTTTCCAAACTTGGCCCTGCATATTCTATTTTTGTATCTACATTTTACTCCATGAAAGAATCCTTGACTGCAGCTAGATATCAAGAGCCTAGTCTTGAATCCTTTTGTGATTCTTTAATTAGAGAGCAAAATAAGCTCATTCATCTTGGAATAATTAACAATGCAGATACATCTGGCAAAGCCTTATTGTCCCAACAGAAAGAAAAGTCCAAGCCTCCCAAGAAACAGAATTTTCGCAATAATAAGCCAAACAAGGGTCCCAAACCCTCTCAGTCGGCTCCTCCCTTAAAAATGACAAAGGATCCAAGCCAAACGGAAAGAAGACTGAGCGTCATTGCAATTTTTGTGGGAAAGATAATCATGATGAATCTAAGTGTTTCAAGAAGATGGCAGCCTTGGAAGCAGCAATGAAGAAGCACCACATCAGCCTAGATTCGTCTTCAGAATCTACCTCTCATGGACATGCACGTTGTGCTTCTGGTTACTCTTATACTGCATCTTCTTCTTCTACTTCAAATGAATGGCTCATTGATTCTGGAGCATCTTATCATATGGCTAAGGATCAAGCCATCTTTTCTACTATGCATGAATGTAACACCAAACAAATATTTGTTGGTGATGATAGTTCTCTAAGTGTTGTAGGATCTGGAACAGTTCCAGTAGAAAATGGTCATTTTAGTGATGTACTATGTGTTCCAAGAATTTCCTGCAATTTGTTATCAGTCTATCAAATCACTCATTCAGGTGAGGTTAAAACTGTGATGTTTACACCTCACCAAGTTGTAATCAAGGATTTTAAAGATCCTCAAAATGTCCTTGCTACCGGAATTGTTGATGATATTACCATGTTGTACAAATTTAACAACTTTGGGTCATCACCGTTTCCTTCAGTTTTTGTTGCTCATAGTGATAACTTGAGCAAACTTTGGCATGAGTGATTTGGTCACTTGAATTATCGCTCATTGCAACAACTATGTAAAGACAATATGGTGATAGGTCTTCCGATGGTATCTTGCAGGGATGGTGTTTGTTCTGATTGTGTACTTGAAAAACATCATCAGGATAGTTTTGACAAACATGCCTCTTGGCACGCCTCAGTTCCCTTGAAGCTTGTGCATAGTGACTTGTGTGGTCCTCTTCCATCTGCTTCCTTTTTTGGTTTCAAATATTTCTTAACCTTCATTGATGACTACTCCAGACACACCTGGGTTTATTTCCTAAAACTTAAGAGCGAAGTATTTAACATGTTCTTGGCCTAGAAGGCCCTTGTTGAAAAACAATCTGGTCATCAAATTATTAAGTTAAGATCTGACAATGGAGGAGAATATGTTAACAAAAAGTTCACTACTTTCTGCACTGAACAAGGAATCCAACAACAACACACTGTTCCATATACACCACAACAAAATGGTGTAGCTGAACGGAAGAACCGCACTTTAAAAGAAATGGCTAATTGTATGATCCAATCTAAGGGACTAAGTCTTCAATATTGGGCTGAGGCCATAAATTGTGCAAATTACATATTTAATCGCACACCCACTAAAGTTTTACAAGGTATAACACAGGAAGAAGCATGGAGTAAAATTAAACCAAATGTAAGTCACTTCCGTGTGTTTGGTAGTGAAGCATGGGCACACATTCCGGATGAAAAACGGAAAGCATTGCAACCTAAAAGTGAAAAGTGCATATTTGTTGGATATTCTGAAGATGTAAAAGGTTATAGACTTCTTCAGCCACATTCTCATGATATAATCATTAAAAAATATGATAAATTTGATGAAAATCTCTTGGCCTACGAGCCTAACTTGGCGGGTGTGCCATCTTTAGCCAGCGACCCTGATTCGGCGATTCTGTCTTCTTCTGCTTCCAACTTCCTTGACAGGTTTCCAACTCCAATTTCTGATGATGACAGTGAGGATGAAAATCCACCTCCGCTTGCTCATGTTCCTCCAGTTGCACAAACACAAGTGCTTCCTCGATGGGTCCGTTCAACATGTGAAGCAGCTGGTGATCTTGCCGGTGATCCTAGAGATCAACGCTGTAGACGTTCTCAGTTTCAGCGAGCCTCTTCTCTTTTGGCTCAAATTTCCGAGAATCATGATCCAGAAACTTTTGCAAAAGCTTCAGGAAATCCATATTGGGATACAGCTATGGATGAAGAATATCGTTCCTCAATGGCGAACAATACTTGGGATCTTGTTCCTCTTCCAAAAGGAAAAAAACTTGTCAGATGTAAATGGGTCTACATAACTAAGTATGCATCAGATGGAAGTGTTGAAAGACTTAAGGCAAGGTTAGTTGCCAAAGGTTTTTCCCAAGTTGAAGGGATTGACTACAATGAAACCTTTGCTCCAGTCACAAAAATGAAATCAATCCGCCTTGTTCTTTCCCTTGCAGCCTTACATAACTAGGAAGTCCATCAAATGGATGTCAAGTCTTCCTTCTTACATGGTGATTTACAGGAGGAAATTTACATGGAACAACCTCCTGGATATGTTCAGAATAACTCTAGCCTTGTTTGTCGCCTTAAGAAATCCTTATATGGCCTTAAGCAAGCTCCTAGAACTTGGTATGCCAAAATGGATAGCTTTCTCCTTAACACTGGTTTTTCTAGATGCCATTCCGACCCCAATGTCTATACCAAGAAAGTAGGAAACCATCTCATCATACTTGTTCTTTATGTTGACGATCTTATCCTTACTAGTAGTGACCCTAAACTTTTAACCCATATGAAATCCAGTCTTAAGCAAAATTTTGAAATGTCTGACTTAGGACATTTGCATTATTTTCTTGGTCTCCAAGTCTTGCAAACCAAAGGAATCTTTCTTTCTCAGTTTGAGTATGCTTGTGACCTTCTTCGTCGCTTTCACATGGAAGATTGTAAACCAACCCCTTCTCCCTTCCAGTCTGGAGTCAAATTTTCTGCCACTTGTACTTCCCCTGAAGTAGATGCCACCTTGTATCGTTAGCTTGTTGGTAGTCTCTTATACTTGACTCATTCCCGTCCTGACCTTTTCTTTGCTTTTCTTTGTCGTTGGTCGTGTTGCTCGTTATATGCAAACACCTCATGAAAGTCACTGGAAAGCAACAAAAAGAATACTTCAATATATTCGAGGTACAATTCAGTTTGGGATTCATTACAGTACAGAGGGGAACCTTTGTTGGTTGGTTTCACTAATTCAGATTGGGCCGACAATCCTGATGATTGAAAGTTTACTGCAGGTTATGTTTTCAGTCTGGGATCTGGAGCTGTCACTTGGGCTTGTAAGAAACAACAAGCTCTTGCTCTTTCTTCAGCAAAAGCAAAATATCGAACCGCAATTAATGCCAGTCAAGAAGCTTTATGGCTTCGACAGATCCTTTCAGAGTTTGGATTCGAGCAACAGCAGCCTACTCAACTTTGGTGCGACAATCAAAGTGCCATCAAGCTTGCCAAAGATCCAGTTCTAAGTCAACACAGCAAACACATTGAGCTACACATGCACTTCATCAGAAATCTTGTTCATGATCTTGTTCTTGAAGTGCTCTATTGCCCTACAAATGATCAAGTTGCGGACATCTTCACCAAGTCTCTTACAGAAGCGAAGTTTTCTAAACTTCGATCTATGATAGGAGTTCAAGAATGTGTCATTAAGGGGAGATAGGCTCTAATGCTTCCTTTCTTCTCCTAATAGTGTCACTTTTGTAAATCCTTCAATCCTATCCCAAGTTGTTCTTAAGGGGGGATGTTAGGATATTTAGACACTTAGGAGTTAGTTAAGATCAAACTTGTGTAATATATCCGTTAGGTAAAGTGTGTTTCTTTAGTATGGATTAGTATGCATTTGTAAATATTCTAATCCGACAGTCACGATATGTTCTAGACATAAAGTGATCCCATGGTTCAACTTCTCTTAAATCATACCTACCATTGATCCGCGGCTTAACACCCGATTGGTCCATGATCTCTATTTAAAGAGCATGGAGGGTCCTTGGCTAGTTGCTTGATTATGAGAAGCTCATTTGTAACTTTATTTCTTTTGCATAATAAATTGCTCCAAGTAGCTATTTGGCTGGGGCCGTGGACTGTTTCCCTCTCACGAGTTTTAACCACGTCAAAATATTGGTGTGTTGATCTGTGATCTGTTTGTGTGAGTGGTTGTTCTTGGTGTTCGGTCTTTTGGGAGTACCGTGTGTACGCAAACAGATCATGATGGTGATCCAATTCATACAACACAGATGCCACCCCCAACCACCATCGAGTTTCTAGATGCAGGAGTTTCGCCTTTAGCTTCACAACGTCCAACACTCTGTGGGGGGCATTCATCTTCTTCTCATGTTCCACGATCACTTCCAGCAGCTCCTATTCCACCTAGAACAAAAGAAAAAAAATGTAAGTTTCTCATGGAAATAGGAAAGCTTAGTAGATAGTATCATAGTACTTTGTATTTCATGTTTATTATGGCCTATTTTGTAAACATTATGGCCTACTTTGAAGTTTGAACTTTGAAAGTTAGAAACTTTGACCTTTGAATCTTGAAAGTTGAACCTACATTTGAAGTTTGAACTTTAAATTGTTGATTGCATCTTACAACCCTTTGGTATTGAATATGATATTATGATGCTTTGTTTCATTTCATGGTTACTGTTATCTATTAGACTCTAGAGTTTGTTGATGTCAAATATTATATGTTGAAATTTGAAGGTTGATGTTAATGATCATTGATCATTTGATGACAATGTTATAAGTTATAGCGCATCAATGATTGATGGTATATGTGTATTAAATGTTTATATCTATGTTTTCATGTTTTCTATAGCCAATTTGGCATAATACATGTTTTTTTAATATATATGCATCAAAATATATTAAAATATGTACTGTATAAAAAACACTCCCAAAATGGAAGCTTTTGAAAATTTCGCTTATCGATCTCGCTCCTCACTCCCAACTGCGTAGGTTCTTCCTTTCCGCTACTCATTCTGCTCAGGAGTATATGGAATTGTCAACTGTCTTTGAATGCCCTCCTGTCTGCAAAACTCATCGAACTCCTTGGAGGTATACTCACACCCATTGTCTGATCTGAATGCCCAAATCCTCCTCCCAGTTTGGTTCTCCACAAGAGCCTTAAACCTTTGGAACCTCTACAAGACCTCCTCAGATTCCTTGCTCTTCAGGAAGTAGATCCAGATCTTCCTGGAATACTCATATGTGAATGTCACATAGTACTCATAACCAGTCAAAGAAACAAATGACATCGGACTACACAAATCTAAATGTATCAAATCAAGCACTCCTGCTGACTTGTTGTCACTGCTCGGAAACGTAGTCTTGGTGTACTTTCCCAAAGCACACCCTCTACACACATCACTCTGCTCTGTGTTGAACTCTAGTAAACCTGTAACCATGTTTCTCAACATCGTCAGAGTCGGATGATGCAAATGAGCCATCCTCTGATACCACAACTCACATAGGTCACTGCTAAGTTCTAACTAAGGCTGAAATAATAGCTTGTACGGCTTCGCACATTTGACTCCAAAAGAAAAAGAATCAGATGGCCCCAATGCTTGGGGAAAACATGCACATGGCCATCAAGGAAGTACACCCCAAGTCCTCTATCCTCAATGGTGGAAACTGATATCAAGTTCTTTTTCAGCCCAAGGACATACAATGCATCCCTCAATGTCACGGTACTTATAGACTCCCTCTAAAAGGTGATGGTCCCACGTCCAACTGCTCTAACAACTGTGTCATCCCCCAACACTAACTCCACATCCATGCATGTTTGTGAATGCTCGGAAAACATCTCCTAAGCACCTGTCATGTGGCTCGAGGCTCCACTATCCATATACCAAGTGTCGGTGGTGGATGCACTCAAAGAATGGCATGTCAACAAAGAATACTCTCTCACATCCTCCATATCAGCGTTGGTGATGGAAGATCTCTCAAAATGACCAGTGGAGAGAGAAAACTCTCTCGAATCTAGCTGCATACTCCTCAATCTCCACGGAAGTTATTGTCTGTTGCTTCTTCTTCTTCTTCTTATTCGAGTACTGTGAGGCAAAATGCCCAAACACCTGGCCAGCAAAGCACTTGAATTTGCTAAAACCCTTCTTTTGTTAACCCTGTTGTTGTTGCTGCTTAGCCCCACCCTGTTTAGGGCCCTTCTTGGACTTCTTCTTTCCTTTGGCTATCAAAGCCACATTCTCCTCATCCTCTTTACTATTAGAAGAGCTACCCTACATAAAGCCTCTCCAAGTCTCGTCCTGCACAAAGTCATCCTAGAGATGGTCACAGGAAGGCATGTTTTCTCTGGCAACAATGGCCTCCACAAATACAACCCATGGCTTGGGCACGCCATTCAAGGCTAAACGCACTAGCTCACTGTTATCCACCACCTCCCCAACTACTGCTAGCTCATCCCTCACCTGAGTGAACCTAGTAAAGTAGGATGTCACACCCTCAGCTTTGGCCATCTTGATACTCTTCAACTTCTCTCTCAAGACCATCTTCTAATTCTCATTAGAGATCTGGTATAAATTGGTTAAGGCCACCCACATAAATAAGCTCGGTTCTTTGTAGTCAAATGAGGGACAACATGATCCTTCACTGTATCAAGGATGATCATTCTCGCCTTGATGTCCTTTTTGTTGAATTCAGCTAATATTACTGCATCAACGGCTGTGGGAACTTGAATTGGGTGTGTTAAAGTATGGTTCACTACCTTATCCCACAGCTCATTTTCCTGCAATATGAGCATTATTCTAGCTTTCCAAGGTACGAAGTTCCTTGCTCCATCTAGCCTATCCTCCAACCTCAACCTCGTGGCCATCTCACTGAAGTTTAAAGTCCAAAAACGTTTCTGCTCACTGAACAAAATAAGTTTCACTAACAGTCTAAAAATTTCAGTCCACAACTCTGCCCCCAAGCTCTGATACCATTTAAGTTTTCAAGGTTCAAACCTAGCCCAGTTTCAAGTTTGATTTGAAATTGTTTAATGCCCAACGGTGCAACCCAATGAGTTTAATAGTTGCAAATGAGTCGTTTTCACATAAACAATACAAATACTAGAAACACTAGATGAAATTCTCAATTTACAAGCAGAACATTAAATGTAAGCACACTAGGAGATATTTCAGACAGTGTTTTGGCAAACTTCCCAGGAAAAACCCCTTAAGGGGAAAACCTGTGAGAGAGAGAGAGAGATAGTATTTATTTCTTTTAAAATTTGAATTGTGCAGCATTTAAAACACAGAGAAACCACATATCTCAACCATATGAAGACTGTCACCAATTATGGAAACTCCACGACAGAGATATGCTCATACTCAGCAATACACCAGCAATGGAATTCGTGCCAAACACAGACTGTATGGTCAGTTAGAATACATAGTAATTATCTCGAAAACTGTGCACAATGAAGTTGTCTTCTACCTTGGTCTGCATGCTCTCTGCAACAGCAATGATTTGCATAGAAAATCGTGCCCACTCAAAAATGAAAATCATACCCTCCAATTGTCTGGAAACTCAAGCCTCTAACTGACTCAACCTAAAATTTAATGCAGCAATAAATGACCTCGAATTTTGTGCCAAGCAATGCCAACATCATTCCTAGCCACTTCCTCGAACTTCGTGCTCATTAAATGCATTGTATGGTCAGGTCAAAATGTTGTACCAACGTCTTGGTTTGCATTCCCAGGTTGTCTACCTTCTCTCTCAACTGCGTTCTCTTCCTCTTCTCAAGGATTTGTCTTGTTCTCTCAAAAATGCTCATTGAATAATGAAGCAAATACCTTTCACTTGCGTTTTATGATTTCTCATTAGGTTAGTCGAATATTCATCTAATGTAAGGGATCACATTAGTTTAGATCAGGCAAATTCATTTAAGTCCATGGAACAAATCAAGAAGAGAGTCATCAAGAGATCAGGCAAATTCAGTTCTCATTTGCCTACTTTGGCATATGCATAAGCCTACAAGGATCAGGAGGTGGCTGACAGATATAAAGCAGATATTGCTAAAGTTTGTCCCAAGTGACACATTCACTTCACACTTTGGGATCTGGTTTCTAGGAAACTACATTTTGGATAATGATCATCCCCACCCAGTTTCGATCCTCAAGCAAGGATCATCATCAGGAAGAAGAAAACTGAGAGAGAAACAAGAAAAAGCAGCAAATAAATACAGCACAAAACAAGAAGAAACATGCCGAAATGCAAAAATGCAAAGCCTATTAATCATTAATTTAATTTTTAACCAAAATTTTAATAAAAGACATTTAAATATTAAATGATGCAACCAACTCTTAATTAATATTTATGAAAATAATGTAAAAGCTTTTAAGATTAATTTTTAAAAGCTTTTAAAATAAAAATAAAATTATGGAAAAAAAATCATTTTTAATATATAAATTTAAAATTATTAAATACAAGCTACTAATTTTTTTAATTTTCAATATAACAATTTCTTTTTTTTAAATTAGCAAACAGCTAAATTATAAAAATGAAAATTTTTAATTTTTAATGTTTTTAAAATTTTAGAAGTTAAATAGTAAAAACTATTAGAAAAAAGGTAATTTTTTATTTTTAATTTGAAGATGCTTAATTTTTTTTTTAAATTAAAAAATTAAAATTAAAATTATATATATATATATATATATATATATATATATATATTTTAAGTTTTAATTAGAGAATGACAGGCTTCCAGGTGTCATTGATTTTCAAGCCCTCGTCTCTATTTTGTTATGATTGAGCTCAATTTCAATGGCCTCCCAAACCTTTCTTTTTCGGTAGTGTTCAAACTTCAACCTTAACGATGATCTAGGCCTTATATATACAAATCAGATGGCCAATGGCACACTTGAGATATGTTGGTATTGGGTACATGCTAAACTTTGGGCCAAAATCATGGTAGTGGACTTAACATTCTAAAACTCATCAGTTGAAATCCATTTCAATTTGTGTTATTTAGAAGGTGACAAGCTAATCAGCAGCTATGAGAAGCGAGATCACTTATCGGTTAATTCAGTACTGCACCTAGAATGAGGAAATGGGTACTGATTCCCAAAAAGTACAGGTTTCGCAAAGGACATTTTCACTTTTTTGGGAACAGGGATTACATGTGTGTGTACACACCTTGTTGAATATAGTTGCCATTGATGTCAAAGGAGTTCAGTAATGAAATGAATAATCAAGGACATGATGGCAAAGCAAGTTCAGTAATGACAAAAGAATAACAAAACACTGTTGATTAAATGGACATTACTGTCAACATAAGATCATAAAGCAACATTAATAAAATAGTTCAAAAAGATTGAGCCAAAATAACACAATTGGCTACACAGAGTCTGACTCATTATAATTTCTAACGCTAAGTTTCTATGAAGTGAAGATTTGGACGGCCCAAATCATAAGAGAGAAATATAAATGGTCTATAATAGTTTCCGCAGTGCCAAGGTGCAAGCTTGTTAAAGTTGTCGAAAGACTATTGCGGAAGTCACTTTTGGGAATTTATGAAAAGCAAACCCGCAATCCGCAAATTGCGGAAGAAGTTTTGCGGAAGCAATTTCGAGAAAAGTCGAAAAGCAGACCCGCAATCCGCAAATTGCGGAAGAAGTTTTGCGGAAGCAATTTCGAGAAAAGTCGAAAAGCAGACCCGCAATCCACAACCGCGGAAGGAAGGTGTTCCCTCAGATTGCAGAAATATCGTTGCGAAAAGATAAATGCGGAAAGGTCAATTGCAAAAGAAGTTTTGCGGAAGCAGTTTCGGAAAAAAGTCGAAAAGCAGACCCGCAATCCGCAACCCGCAATTGCGGAAAGAAGGTGTTCACGCAAATTGCAGAAAGCTCGTTGCGAAAAGATAAATGCGGAAAGGTTAAATGCGGGAAGGTTGATTGCAGAAAGGAAATTGCGGAAGGATTTCTGTTGCAGAAAGGTCGTTGCAGAAAATCAATTGCAAAAGGTCGTGACTGATAAATTTAAACTTAGTTAAAAATAATTAAACAAAAAAGTAAGGAAACGAACACCAGATTGAAAGGGCACAACTATAAAACTCCAGAATGAAGAAATACGTTTGTAAAAAATGATGTGAAAGGTATTTATAAGCAAGATTTCGAGTTTAGAAAAGATGTCTCTACAATCTAGATCCATGTAGCAGAAGCCGCAGAAAACAGAGACCAAGGAGTAATGAGAAACCAGTAACAAAATTGAATACATAAGAAGATCTAGAAGTCTGATAAAAACATATTAGGGTGGCAAGGTAGTGCTAGGGCAGGCTTCAAGGCTGCAAGGGGGTCGTAGCCTCCTTCCAGTGGTAGCTGGTAAATAGGGTGTCGAAGCATCCTTTCAGTAGTAGCTGATAAACCAGGGGGTTGTAGCCTCCTTCCAATAGCAGCTGGTAAATAGGGTGTCGTAGCATCCTTTCAGTAGCAGATGATAAAACCAGGGGGTCGTAGCCTCCTTCTAGTAGTAGCTGGTAAATAGGGTGTAGTAGCATCCTTGTCTATAGTAGCAGGCATAAACCATTTGTAAAATATAATTTTGCAATAATAGAAATTGTTGGTGGTTTTCCCAACTGGGCTTCCACGATAAAAGTTGTGTTCCTTGTATCTTGTTCACCATGTGTCTTAATAAATAAGTAAAAAGTGGTTTTAATTCTTAAAAGTTATCAATACTGATTCACCCCCCCTCTCTCAGTATCGTCCAATAGTCCAACAATTGGTATCAAAGCAGGAGATCCTTCACTACAGTTTAATCTATGGAAGGAAGATCCTATTAAAAACCATTATGGATCAACAAGGGTTAGCCACCAACAGACCTCCATTATTTACGGGAGATAATTATGCATACAGGCGTGTAAGAATGAAGTGCCATCTAATGTCTCTTGTATACAAGGTCTGGAGGTCTATTGAAATAGAGTACGAAGTACCAAGCGACCTACCTATAGACAAAGATGAACTAGGCCGATATGAGTCCAATGCAAAAGCTCTAAATGAAATCTTGAGTGGGTTAACAAATTCAGTGTTTGTAAAAGTCATGCAATGCAAGACAACCAAACATGCCTGGGTAAAGTTAAAAATTGTCTATGAAGGAGCATCCAAAGTCCAACAATCCAAACTTTAGACATACAAAGGACAGTTTGAAAGCCTAAAAATGAAAGAGGAAGAAAATATTGCAAAATATCTTCTAAGAGTAAATGAAATTGTCAATGCTGTTAGAGGCCTTGGAGAAGAAATAAAGGAGAGAGAAGTAGTTGACAAAGTACTAAGAACCCTGCCAATGAAGTATGACTCAAAGGTGTCCACTCTAGAAGAACGAGATGATCTTGAACTCATGACAGTAGATGAACAACATGGGATCTTCACTGCCTATGAGATGAGAACAGGACAAGATGGACCATCAAAGAAAGAAGCAGCATTTAGAGCCTCAAAAGAGTCAAAGAAGTCTGAAGCCTTATCCAAGAACAAATCAAAGAACCTAGATGATGAAGAAGCTCTTTTCATCAAGAAACTTGAGAGAGGTACTGGCAAGTTCAAAGGAAAGCTACCCTTGAAGTGTTTTAACTGTGGAAGGATTGTTCACTTTGCCCGAAAGTGTCCTTACCCAAAACAAGAAGATAGCGATGATGATGAAGAATCTTGTTGTCATAAAGATCAAAAGAGTAAGATCATGTACAAGAAGAAATTTAAGAAAAAGAAGAAAAATTTCTAATCCAAGGAAGACAGTGAAGATGAAGAGATAAGTGAAGATGAAGAAATTATGTTCATGGATATAGAAACTCCTAATGATGAATCAGATGAGGAAGGAGAAGTTAACCTAAAATTTGAACTCATTAGTGCTCTTGAAGAACTTGAAAAATGCAGGAAAAAGAACAAACGGTCAAACCAAATCATTAGTGACTTGAAGACCCATCTTCAAGACACCAAGAATATTGAAGAGGGCCTAGATTTGCAATTCAAAAAGTAAATACAAGAATTTGAAAGGCTTGAAGAAGAGATTATGCACCTTAGAAAGAAGCTTGATGAGAAATTTGTTCAATCAAAAATTGAGAACAGCTCAAGGACGTTAGATGATATCTTTAGTAGCCAAAGACCATCAAGTGATAAATATGGATTAGGATATCACAAAGAAAAGAAGCCAAAATATTCCTCTTTCACAAAACAAGAAGGAAGAAAGCAAGAAAACTGCTCCTCTCTTACAAAGTACAGATATGATGCCTAGAAGACCAATGACAAGTAGATATTAGCAAATCTTTTTGGGGTGTTGCTACTCTTGTAATAACTTTGGACATAAATCCCTGAATTGCAAAAGCATATGAAAAGTTTCATGACTATAAGAAGAATTACAGGACGACTAAATCCAGTCATCAGAATTTTGCCCAGATAAAAAATTTGAGAAGAATTGAAAATGAAAATAGCTATTACAAGCAGAAAGATCAAAGATTCACTAAATAATTAAAAGCATTCTTTGGATATTGTCATTGCTATCATAAGTTTGGTCACAAGGCTGCTGATTGGAGAACCAAGGGAAAAGATCAAAGTTTGAGAAGGAAACAAGACACAAACACATCAAATGATAGAAGACCAATAAACAAAGTACCTCATGGAAATATATGGAGAAGAATGTCTGATTACAAAAACTCAGAAGAAGGGATCGTATACTCGAGGGGAGTTAATATCATAAAATTGCAATTGATACTTGAAAATTTTCAGTTGGTTAGAAGAAAAGATTGTTTTGAGGTTGCCATCAAAACAAGAAGAAGAAGAAGAGTCATAAGAAATACTTGGTAAAAGATATCCTCCTCAAAAAAAGAGATGATCATGGTTAAATGATAAGACTGGTGTATGGTTGAAATAGAGCAATTTATGGAAGAAAACTCATGATGAGTGTAAACCCTGTCACAAAATGTAGAAAAGTTGACAAAGGGGAGGAACATTGAAAGGGGGAGTCTATGAACTAATCATCCATGTTCTCCTTCAAAGACTCGCTACAAGAAAGTAAATGAGGATGTTAACCAGATCATAATACAATGATTAATACCAAGTCTAGTTAACAAGAAGAAGAGAAGCAAAGAGCTAAATTTCTTAAAAGAGGAGATATATTAGCAAAGGAAGTTGTCAAAAAGAAGAAAGATAGGAAATTCTCTATCAAGATAGTTACAGCAAGGGCATAACAGGTTATCCTTTGTCATTGTTGTCAAAGGGGTAGAATGTTTAGATGTTGCCATCAATGCCAAAGGGGGAGAATGTTGAATATAGTTGTCACTGATGTCAAAGGAGTTCAGCAATGACAAAGGAATAACCAAGGACATGATGGCAGGGCAAGTTCAGAGATGACAAAGGAATAACAAAATACTATTGATTAAATGGACATTGTTGTCAACATAAGATCATAAGGCAACATTAATGAAATAGTTCAAAAAGATTGAGCCAAAATAACACAGTTGGCTAAGCAGAGTCGAAAGCATTATAACGCTAAGTTTCTATAAAGTGAAGATTTGGACGTCCCAGATCATAAGAGAGAGAAAGATCAATGGTCTATAATAGTTTCTGCAATGCCAAGGTGCAAGCTTGTTAAAGCTGCGAAAAGACTATTGCGGCAATCACTTTTGGGAATTTATGAAAAGAAAACCCGCAATCCGCAATCTGCAAATTGCGGAAGAAGTTTTGCGAAAAGGGAATTGCGGAAGCAATTTCGAGAAAAGTCGAAAAGCAAACCCACAATCCGCAACCCGCAATTGCAGAAGAAAGGTGTTCCCCCAGATTGTGGAAAGATCGTTGCAGAAAGATAAATGCGGAAGCAGTTTCGGAAAAAGTCGAAAAGCAGACACGCAATCCACAACCCGCAATTGCGAAAGGAAGGTGTTCCCGCAGATTGCGGAAAGCTCGTT
The DNA here is from genome assembly GCA_001517045.1 of Pseudotsuga menziesii. Classification (NCBI taxonomy): domain Eukaryota; kingdom Viridiplantae; phylum Streptophyta; class Pinopsida; order Pinales; family Pinaceae; genus Pseudotsuga; species Pseudotsuga menziesii. The sequence continues at coordinate 1,059,531 of LPNX010641760.1, read as the reverse complement.
GCAGAAAGATAAATGCGGAAGGTTAATGGCGGAAAGACGGAGTGCGGAAAGATAAATGCGGAAAGGAAATTGCGGAAGGATTTATGTTGCGGAAAAGCAATTGCAGAAGGTCGTGACTGATAAATTTAAACAAAGTTAAAAATAATTAAACGGAGAAGTAAGGAAACGCGTTTGATGAAAAGGCACGTTTTATGAGGTGATGAGTTTGATGAACAGGCATAGCAGTGAAACTCCAGATTGAAAGGGCGCAGCAGTGAAACTCCAGAATGAAGAGATACGTTTGTAAAGAATGATGTTAAAGGTATTTATAAGCAAGATTTCGAGTTTAGAAAAGATGTCTCTACAATCCATATCCATGTAGCAGAAGGCGCCGAAAACAGAGACCAAGGAGTAATGAGAAACCAGTAACAAAATTGAAGACATAAGAAGATTTGGAAGTCTAATAAAAACATATTAGAATGGCAGGGTGGTGTTAGGGCAGGCTTCAAGCTTGCAAGGGGGTTGTAGCCTCCTTCCAGTGGTAGCTGGTGAATAGGGTGTTGACGCATCCTTTCAGTAGCAGCTAATAAAACTCGGGGGTCGTAGCCTCCTTCCAGTAGTAGCTGGTAAATAGGGTGTAGTAGCATCTGTGTTTGTAGTAGTACACAGAAACCAATTGTAAAATATAATTTTGCAGTAATAGAAAGTGTTGGTGGTTTTCCCAATTGGGCTTCCACGATAAAAGTTGTGTTACTTGTATCTTATTGATCATGTGTATTAATAAATAAGTTAAAAGTGGTTTTAATTGTTAAAAGTTATCAATACTGATTCACCCCCCCCCTCTCAGTATTGTCTAATATTCGAACACACCTATTAGCCATACTTGTATCTATATGTCAGATGACTGAAGAATATCACATGAATCTTATGAATCATATCATTAGAGTCTAGCAGGCTCCAATCGCAGGGTTCATGCTATTTTCCATTAAAAAAGGGGGGAAATCTTGTTTTTTTGTTCAATCAGAGACCATGAATCAATGCTATACGATATGGAGGGAAAAAGGTAGAACACAATTAGTTTTGAAGACTCTGTTATTTCATATAAAAAATATTGTCATTTAAATTTTCGTTTCTAAACCTTTTTTCCAGGTTTCATGCCATGGGCTCCACTCACAGGACCAAACAAATGTTAAAAAAAAATTAAGAAATCAAAAGGTAAAAGAACAAGCAATTCCATACAAGAAAATGTCAGTAAATAGTAAAGTTCTTGGTGTCAGTTGTGTGCCATTGCCTTCCCTTGAAAAAGTAGGTGCACTATTGCCACCTTTCACGCACCTGGGGGGAATTAGCGCAACAGAAATCTTCTAGTTGTTAAGTGCGTCCTTGGGGGCAAGTCTCGAGTTAGGTGTTGTCACCTGATCCTGACTCCTCCATTTAGGCCACTCCTAACGGAGCCAACGGGGGTAGTCCCTATTAAAGAGTTGCTAAGGCTCTAGATTTTATTAAGTTATGGATGAGATGGTTGTCTATATTTTATTCAGTTATGGATGAGATGGTTGTTAGGAGTTTATAAGTGATTGACTAAAATAAGATACTGCAATTTATAGTTTAGTTCGACAGCATAAAAAGATATGGCATTCATAACATGATATGACTAAAAACATAAATAATGATACAAATTAAACCGGTGCCAAAATGGAGTCAAAGTAAATAAGTGTTGCTGAAAATGAGGAATGTTTTGGTCTACTTGGTCAATTTTAACTTATTTAGTGATGAGTGAATTAAGGGGAAAATAAGATTCCCAATATACCGCGAGGTACTGAGAATATGTCTGGATTCTGAGAAGGGTGGCTCCGCACGGAAAATGTGGGCTAGATGGAGTCGTGGGGGGGTGTTCAACACTACACCAACAAGGATGTAGCCTAACAGGACCCCATGGTCGCTTTCTAGTTGTTCTCGCTTTCCCTGAAGAATTTTCCCACTATTTCTTAGGCTCGTTAAGCCGGATTTCCGTAATGTTTTGGGGAAGTTGCTTTTATTAAAATGAGTTTGCTTAGTTAGATGTGAGAAATCACTTAGTGCGCATTCCTGCTTTTGATTATCCCAAAGCTCAGGGCGAACCTGCGATGGGAAAGAGCATACACCGGAATGGCAAATTGTTTATTCCAAATTGATGTTGTAAAACGAAAAAATAAAATAAAAATGGTGAGACTAATTACTATGGCAAGGAATATCTTTTCCTCAAACAAGCAAGCTCTTTTGGGTAATTCAATATATCAATGCTGGTTTAGTATTACTTTCCAAAACCAAATAGAATAGCGATGCCTCAAAGAAAAAGAACAAAAAGATTATACTACCCCTATGCCAAAGAGTATCTTTTCCCAAATCGAGAGGAATCTCTTGGGTAATTCGGTAAAGCAATGTTGGATTAGTTCTAAATGAAGAAAGCAAATAAAGATTGATTGCACTATTGTTAAGTAAATCAAACAAAAAACTAAAATTAATCTAAAAGCTTGCAAAAAGTAAACAATCACACAAGGAGCGATACAGGCTTCCCCCCAATGAGGAAAGGGGGTTGTGGGAGCCATAATCCCACTTGCTTTTATTATGATTATTTACAATGCTAAGAGAAATACCACTTGGTCCTCGTAAACTTGGATCCAAGGGTTTACAATACCAGAGATTGAAAATATGAATAAAGGAGATGCCTGAAGCCCTGGATGGCTTAATTTTAGTGAAATTTTGCTAGAGTTTCTCTCTATTCATTCGTTAAACCTGCAAAACCAGCAAGCAAATAAGGTTAAAAGATGGTGGTATGCACAAATAAAAAATACAAAAATTTAAGTTTTGGTACTTGGAAATAATTTGGAAACAATTCTAAGTGTAGATACCAAAACAGCTAGCCTAAATCTAGTTAAATAATGAAGCTTTGAACATATTTCTAGATCTAGTTATTCTAACATGCTAAAACAAGTAGATTTGAATGAACAAGTTTTAAAAAACTAGATCTACTTAATTAGCACATTTGGAACAAAGTAACCAGAAAGAAAGGAGAATTGGGGTTTGAAGAGATGGAGAGAACACTTCAAGCCTTGCTTGATCTTTCTATGACTTTGGAAACCCTACAACAATATAATTAGTCTTGCAAAAATGCCAAAGAGAAGAGAAGAGACAGCTGAGTTCCAATCCTCCTTTGAATATGTGATTTGCAAAACTATGAGAAAACCCTTGCACAAAAAATATTAGATCTAGTGTGTTTGAAAACAAGAAACAAAAAAGAGCCTCAATACAACTGAGTATATTTGGATACTCTCCTATCTCTCAAAAGCAAAGCACAAGCAAGCAAGTTAACAACTGTAAATGCTTACTCTACGTGTTTTAGAATAACCCTCTAAGATAGATCCATCAACAAAATTAACAAAGGAAATCAAATCTTTACAATATCACCTCACAATACAAGCAGTCATCCAACGGCACAAGGTAGACCTCCAAAGTCTTCAACTTTATTAATCAAAATAGCATCAGCATTACAATAGGGAGAGGTTCCTTCCATCCGTCCTCAAATGAGGAAGAAGGCCTCGCTTTTATAGATTTTACAAACCCTTGGGGGGTGCACCAAACAACCGAAGTGAACGTGAGTTAACTGGAACCATTTGAGTGATCTAAGGGATTGATTGGAGATGATTGCAATGAGGATGTGCCACCTCTCCCAAGAGAGATGTGCTCTCACCCATTTACTTAACAAACCCACACACATGAAGCCACATACTCATTCACCCAAGCTCATGAAGGATGGCACGTTTCTAAAATTGGAGTGATTTGCCACCTATCCAATCACCATTTAACACATGCTAAAACTATGGAGAGGACTCGCCTTTCCCTTTCCATGTCACTCCACACTAATACAATGAAGACAAACTATCAACGTGAGGGCCCACACTTTATCACGCGCAAGTTTGAAGAGGGCCGAATACTTGGTTTATAAATTATTTGTTTGGTATCCAAACCCACTCAAATGCAACGCTTCTTACCTTTGATGATGTCATCCACCACATGAAACAATTCAACACCTTGTCCATGTCATAAAATTTGACTTTTGACTTTTGTTTTATTAGTGTCATTTTGTCGCATTTTAGCATTTTTTGGGCATTTTGTCGCATCGATAGAGAAATAATGTCATACGGGACAAAATAGTCATCCAAAGAATGGGAAAAGTGGGTCCCGGGATAAAGGAGGTGCTCTGAGTTTGAAAAGGAGCCCATCCACGCCGAAAATGGACTCTAAATCACACTTTTATTCCAATTTGAATTTTTCCATTTAAACCATTAAAAAATGGCCTAAAATTGCAGAAATTTTTATTTTTTCGGAAATTAAAAAAAAAATTAGGGGGCCTAGTACATGTTCATAATGACTCAAAACCATGTCTAACACGCTTATATACATCAACACATGAACTTTAATAACCTCCCAGGGTTTAACCACCAAGACAGCCATTCCATCTTTGAAGGAGCGGTGAAAAACTCAAAAATTATACATTGCTTATTCAACATTGCATAATTGAAAAGGGAAAACACACCTTGGAATGATCAGATTGATGGTCAAGTCCTAGGAAGCCAAGTCTTTTACAAAGCGTTTGTCAAGTTAGAACATTTAATACAACGTCCCCAAGGGGTATGAACATGCATTTATTAAAAAAGATGGGACCACACTTGGTCCTGATGTAACCACGGACTTCTAAGCACTGAGTAAGAACAACTGATTTTCTCTAAGCCCTAGTGGCTCACTGGAAATCCCCTAACTGCAACTTAGGTGATAACAATGCACAACTTTTCAAGGAGACAATTTACGGCTACAGCTGGGAGAATCGAGTGTGTTCAAAAATGATCTAGCAATTCATGTCAAAGCCATATTTGATGCTCAAATCCTGCAACTAATAGAGAGGATAGCATGCACAACTAGGGTTTCTCTCTCAACTTTGTACTCTAAGTTATAGCCATGACTTTCCTGGGGAGGGGTGGCTCCCCCTCCTCTAATCCATCCTTTTTAAGGCAACCAATAATCCATTTTTTGAGGCAGCCAAAGAAAATTTCAAAAATATTGCGACAACTTCTTCCTGGATAACAACACAACTATCACATCATCCAAAAGAAGATTTGTTAAGAAAATGGAAGAAGTGCTCAAATTCACTCCATCAATCCAAAGAGGAAAGCACTGTATTGTTACCTCTAAAATCTACACTTCAAAAGATAAATCCAATCATCAAGTATAACCCCCACAATAACTTGAGGACATCACCCATTGTAACCTCGGTGATCGTCCACCTCACTCTAGGTCGGCTCTCCTCCACCACAAGAGGGAAATCCTTGATAAGACCACAAGTCTGTCCTTTAAATGCTAAAAAAAACAATCTACAAAATAATAATGATTATGTATTTTAATATATAAAGTGAGAACCCAAGAAAGACCTAGTGCCTAGTCCTTGGGCCATGGAGTCGAGGCAACAAATAGAACTTGAAAATGGATGATGCAATAAAACCACCAAAGAGAATGTCTGTTGTAGAAGCTCCCTATGTCTCTGGAAGCTATCCCTCTATAGAATTTGTACTCTACACTGGTGCCACATGTCAAGGAGTGTCATCTCGCTCATCCATCAATGACAAGTATACCAACTAACTCTCCTGCCAACACTGGAAGAAGTAGCCTCTCGCGTACTTCCCTGAATCGAATTTGAATACCCGGTACCACTTTATTCTTCGGAGCATCTCGCTCTCCCCTCTGAACTAAGGACTAACTACTCGGCACCACATCAATCCTTGGAGCTTCACACTCTTTGTCTGTCTCAGACTTTGATCATGTCATCCACCTAGGTTGACCATGCACCACATCCTCACCATCTCTTCGATGACCAATCAACACTGGATGAACCGGATCCACTCCCACTGGGTAGATAAATATGTGTTCACTCTTGAACACCACTACATACCCTGCACCCTCCAAGGCTGGAATGGAGATTCTTCTATCTCTCAGCCCTGGAACAAAGAGTACTCCTGATACCTCCAGAAGCTCTCCAAACTCTAGTTGGAACCACACTCATCCCATTTCTCTAGCTGCATACACTGTGCCCTCACCATCATGTACAAGCTGCTCTAGAATAGTCTTTAAAGTGAGGAATGCATCTCGCATCCCAGCCATGTGTTCACAATACACACTCTTAACTATCCACTTCCCTGCATCCACAAGTCTACCACTGCCGCAACTCGAAACAACTGTGACAAGAGAGAATTCGTTCTAGAACTTTGCAGCGTAATTTTCTATCTCAACTGTAGTTGTAGCCTGTTCCTCCTTCTCCTACTTGCCCCTCTTCTTATTAGGACATTGGCCAGCATAATGGCCAAACGCATTGCATGCATAACACCTAACTCTGTGCAGGTCCTTCTGCTCAACACTCTGCTGCTTAGCCCCTCCCTTAGTGCTCTTCTTGGACTTCTTGCTTGTAGTTGACAATGCAGCATTCTCCTCTTCCTTCTTACCGTTTGATGAGCTATCCTACACATAGTTTCTCTGGGTCTCTTCCTACACAAAGTCGTCCCAAAGACAGTCCCAAGAAGGCATGTTTTCTCTGGAAAAGATGGCCTCCACGAAAACAATCCATGGCTTTATCACGCCATTCACAAATGCCCGCACTAGCTCACTACCATCAAGCTTCTCCCCAACCGCTGCAAGCTCATCTCACACCCGAGTGATCCCGGTAAGGTAAGAAACCACATTTTTTATGTAGCCATCCTTATGCTGTTCAGCTTCTCTCACAGTACCATTTTTCGATTCTCATTCGAACTCTGGTATAAACTGGTCAGAGCATCCCACAACTTATATGCACAATCTTTACTTGAAATATGTGGGATTATATGGTCCTTTGCAGCATCAAGGATGATTCTTCTCGCCTTGATGTCCTTGTTGAAGGTTGCCAATGCTACTGCATCAGTGGAAGTAGGTACTTGCACTGGTTTTGCTTGAGTGTTATTTACTGTGTCATCCCACAACTCATTCTCCTCCAATATAAGTACAATCCTGGCTTTCCATGGAATAAAGTTGGTTGCCCCATCCAACCTGTCCTCCAACCTTAACCATGTAGCCATCTCACTGAAAATGTAAGTCCAAAACAAAAATCTGCCTCAAATGAACAAAAAAAATCTCCCTCTGAAGTCTAAAAATTCGCAGTCCTCAAATCTACCCCCTCAGCTCTGATACCATGTAATTTTTTCAGTGAAATTTCCCAATCCTAATTTCCCAAGTTTTGTGTCAAATTTTAGAACTCACCCATAGTTTCAATCTGTTGAGTATGAGTGTTTTACATCACATTGACATAACTGGAAAATATGTAAGAAATATCACAAATTGTAAAGGCATAAATTTTAAAAAAACTCACACCATGAAATTTGCAGACAGATTTTGGCAAACTACCTAGGCAAACCCCACAAGGGGAAAACCTGTTTCTGAGAGAGTAAGTTTTATTTCTTCATTAAAATAATGCAACAGCAGAATACAACCTATCTCAACCAAGCAGACCAATTTTCAGCCTCGATTTCAGTGCCAAGCAGTCTCGAAATCTGTGCAAATTCTTCTTGAACTGTGTGCTGAAAGTACTGTATGGACATACTGCAAATTACAGCGAATTCCTCCTCCAACTGCGTGCTTCCAGTACGGTCTGAAAATCTCGGTATGCTTTCTTGCTATCTCAACAAAAACACCCTCGAATTGTGTGCCCACTCTGCCTTGAAATTTGGGCCAGCCACAGTAAAATCATACAAACTGTACGGTCTGTCAAAATCCGGCTCCTCGAAAATCATGCCAGCAGCCTTGGAATTCATGTTGTACTTTCACCTCGATTTTTGTGCTGCTGTACAATATTTCACTGCTTAGGAATGCGTGCCAGTCTCTCTCTGTTGCTCCTTCTCCTCTTCTCAAGGACTCAACTTGCTCTCCGACTCTCTTGGTGAGTGAAAATGAGGAATGGGTGCCTTTTTTTAGTGTTTCCCTTGTCTTTTCATTTCACCTTCCTGGGGTACCTGAAGGCTGAAAGAACACTAGATCAAGGGACCACATTTAATCTAGTGTTTTCTCATCAACGAATGAGAAAAATCATTTTTCTCTCCATTTAATATTTTCTGTCTCAACTATACTTAAATTTATTTAAAAGATCACTTTATTCTCTAAAGTACATTAATTATTCATCTCAAGTAATTAATACAAGGGTCATGTAACTTGTCCCCTTTTAGTGACTACGGCACAAAGTCACTAGGGGAACACTTCCCTAGGTACAAAAATTCAACATAGTGAATGGGTACGTGAACCAGACTAGAGTACTATATGTACTCAACGTACATATCATGTTCCTAAACATGACCTAACAATAGCAAATGAATTCAACATTAAGAATGAGGCTGACTTAAGTTTATTCTAAAAGAGATAAAAAAATGACAAAATCTGTGCCTTGAATGCTGTCCAGCACAATGAACAATCAATCACTTTGCTTTAAAAAAACAAATTTTAAATACTAATATTACAGAATGTTGATTTTTGTACCTAGTCAGGAGTTCCCTAAGTGACTTTATTTTGCCTGAGTCACTTAAGAGGGAAAATGTGACCCTCACATTAAAGTCACTTAAATGTGACTTTATGACTAAAGTCACTTTTTATAAAGTGAGTAAGTGAGTGAATTTATTTATGAGAAATAAATAAATGAGATATTCACTCTCACTGTGATGTTATAAAAAGGAGTGAGGGAGGCAAAAGTGAAATCACTTTTTC
>LPNX010641760.1:945888-1049114 GCA_001517045.1 Pseudotsuga menziesii | reverse complement strand
ATTTCATAAGTAACTTCATGCCTTGCATAACCGGCTGAAGTGAAAGAAGAAGAAATTGTTCATTAAACCAGCTTGCTGTGAAACAAGGGTTTTCAACACAGAAACATTAAGGTTTATATCATTCAATCGGTGAAGAGATCTCTAAGAACAAAATAAATAACAGGAAATGCATTTACTTTGGCACATACAAACTCTAAATAGTAAGTCCTAGTAGTAGCATCACTCATCATGGTTGATCAAAAACACAGCAATCAAAATTATAAAACGTTATTAATTTTGTATATATGGTATTAACATGAACTGCATATCTGATAATGAAAGACTCAGGCAATGATAGCAATTATTTTTAGAACTAAAATACTGTAATTCTCTTCTTGGGCAAAAAAGTTTGATAAACACACAATGCATAAGGACATATATATTCAAACATTTCAAAGGTCTCATGGAATACAATACTAGGCATACCGTAATCCGCAACAGTGACAGGAGAACTGTCCATCTTGGCTTGAGTATCTGTTTGTAAAAGGCTCTTCTGCACTGACTGAAAATCCATAATGTGCCAATACAAGCAAAGTATTCAGTATATAAGGTTTGTCGAACAATGGACACTGAGCATATCCTAAAAATACAAAACAAAAATATAAATTATTTTTTGTTTCTTTGCTTATTGTATCCATTATCTCCATGTTTATTAATTTAGAAGAAACTAATCAAACACATTCATGATTATAGGAACAGAACCCCATGCATAGACCAAGATTAGTGAAGCACACAAGCAAAACAAAACATTAAAAAATGAGAGGAATGCTTATGTTCATTGAAATGTTCAACGCATTTAGAAAAGTCTTTATTGACTTATGGGACGAACAAGTAATAAGTATTTACATCAACATATAAGACCTTAATTCCAATAGTTGGTAGGAAGTTGGTAGGAGTTGGGACTTTAGTCCCAACATCTTTCACCATTTGAAGTATTAATTATGCCAATGTTGTATCAACTAAGAGTTTATTATGTAACCATCTAAAATGGGAATAAGGAATAGGAGAGAGGAGGAAGATCTGCTATGCAAAATGTTGAGGGTATTTAGGCAATCCATATCAAGACTGCACAGCCATTGTTGTAATCACCCATGCTATAAACAAGGCTAAGCATATCATTCTCTCTACATATAACTTCATCCCTTGATTTGTGTTGGTGTGTATATTGGCTACACAACATTTTCTGTTGTTGCAAGTTCAAGTTTAGGAAATAAATGGATGTGAGTGCCTTATCACTGGATTGGGTACGGTAACATAAATAGAGAGTGAATGCATAGATGAAGACAAAAATCAAGGGTAAAAAAAACAAAGCATTTAGTGATATGTTCATCAAAATGCTCAAATTTCAATAGACAGAATTTAAGGAGGATTTAAAGAATTGTCCCAAAAGAAATAATGCTGGGAGATCATTATTGATTTAGTTATAATGAAGGAAAGCAAGCAATGAGTTTGCATCATTACTGGAGGAAGACAGTCCACATCAATGAAAAATGCGACAGGTTGTACGCTGACAAAGGATGCAACTGTAAAGTAAACAAACCAAACACCATTTATTGGTAGGGAACATTTATCTGAGCACCTATGGAGTGTTCTAGACTCCACATTTTGGTTGAGGAAGCTCCCTACATTCTACCAAGAGAACTTTAATACTGATTTTGTGGTTGCAGCATTTGGCTTGATGTTCAACACTGCAACAATGCTCTTTCGCTCTCAAGCTTCCCAAGTATTAGTTCACTTCAATGTCATTGTCACGATAATAAGGACTTTTGGAAGATCAAATTGAATGCTAGAGAAAGTCACAAGTTACTTACATCTATACAGAGATCTTGGAAATGCTGTAATAGCATATGAAGATTGTAGTTTTGTTATATTTATAATAAAACTATGCATTTTTTCTGCAGAAAAATAAACAAGTTGCTTACATTTGCGATGAAACAAAAACTGTAAGTAGAAATAGAAGAAGACGTAGAATTCATAATATTAACAGCAACAGTTGAATCAGGTCATGGAAACTCTATGTTTTAGTGACTGGTCACCCAATAAGGACTTGGTTGGAAAACATACAGGATTTTGGAAGTCTAATAAATGCTGAAAATAAGGAGAAATTGTTGTTTAATAATCCTACTGATCAGTGAATTTTGAAGGTGGACCTATGGTGGAGCCAGAAAACATCAATGCCCATACTCGCACACAACAATAAAAACTAGAGCATGCATATGGTGCACTCTTCACTTTATTGCATATTTATAAAGGTACAAACTTGGTGGAGAGTTATCTTCTTAAACTAAGTCTTCTAGTGTTACAACTAATATATGCATATTTAGGTGGGGGATCAAGTGTGAGAACGCCCCATATAAATTATATACACTCAGACTAAGTCACAAGGTTCACCAAACTTCAACCTTGAGGTTTGAAATTCAGCAGACCTAAACATAAATCTCAAGTTTGATTGTGTTTGTCGAACCTCAAGTTGAATTCAAGCCTGAAGGACGAACATAAAGGCAACTTCAAACCTAATGGCCATCCTAAAGGCAAATTTTATCTTGCATGAGTTCTTAATTCATTTTTTCACTTTATATAATTTATATATTAAAAAGGTGTTAAACCTAGGGCTGTTATTGGCAATTGGCCTCAAGTACTGTGGCCAAAGATTCACATAGTTCTTCTCGCCCCTAGTTTGGGTCTATTCCCAGTGAAGAAGAAGATGATCTTGGCATTGATGGATGGCACTAGTGATCACAGAGTTTCACTTATTGATGAATCTCGTAATCACAATTCTAGTGCCTTTCCTACCCCATTTGCTCATGACGATTTAGAGATTTCTGATTTTAAAAGTAGGCCACAAGATTAGAAATTCTGACTATGTTTTAAATTTTGTGAAACAATTTTGACATCTGAAGATTATGTTCTACTTCATTTTGCAATTTGCAATTCCACTATATGTTCAAATTATGATCATGTTTTAAATTTTGTAAAATATTTCTATGGATTATAAGTATTTGACAATATAGAGTCTAGACATCCTTTTAAATTTTGAAGTTTGAAGAATATGTTATACTTGTTTTTGCAAGTTGCAGTTGCACTATATGTTTAAATTTTAATGATGGCATTGTTGATTGGATTTTATCATGATTAAGTTACATATGCTTATTGACCATGAATCTTACTCATATATTGATGTTGATTTATTACTATTTTAGTATTATATATTGAAAAATCTATAGAGACAAACCTAATGGTGAACTTTATATATATATAATAATATATATATTGAAAAATCTATAGAGACAAACCTAATGGTGAACTTTATATATATATATATATATATATATATTGAAAAATAGAGACAAACCTGTTGTGCCACATTTTGTGTGCATACTATATGTCAAACCTGTTTTTGCTTTTTAAGCAAGATGCTTTCCAATGTTTTGAGGCCCATCTTTGTTGCTCTTGGGCCTCCCCTTTGATATGATAAGATATGATGTGATAATCAGATATATGCCATGTTCTTACTGCTATGACATTCCATGATGATGAATTATATGATGATGTACTATATGTTGCCATTGTCATAGTTGATGTATTGATTATCTTATGAGTATAGTTAATAGTATCACACTTTCAAGTTGACAAGGGTAGTAGATCCTTGATTTACTTATGTACCGTTGGACCTAGATAATTCTATGTAGCTTGCAAGGAATTTTATCCCCTTCTTTGGGTCCACCTAATGGTCATTCATCCATCATTCATTCCACTACTTTGGTCTGCATTCTTTGGTTAAAGAATGAGAAGTTGAACTATTGATCTCCCCTCTGTGAGCCCTTCACTATGAAGGCCTCATAGTTATCCTTGTGTCTCAAGCATGCTTGTGTTGCAACAATGTTCTCTGACGATATAGGTGCGTTCGCCTGTAAACCCCTAGGACTAACTATCATCAAGGAGGGTGAGTTGCCATGGAGCAATGATCTTTCCTAAACCTGAAGCATGAAAGTCCTTTCCCCTCATATGCCTCAAAAAGAACATATATAGAAAAAGCTCCCAGTCCAAGACTCCTTGTACCTACAAATCCAAAGTCAAATAAGACCAAGTCAAAGAAAAGAAAAGAAAGAAGAAAGTAGAAAACTTGATAATGGGCCTCGAAAGAAAAATAAAGGCCAAGGTCTCCAAAATAAAGAAGTACAAGAAACGAAAAGTCCAAGAAACCAAATGAGGAATAGTCCACGAAGATAGTCCAATAGGGAGCTAAAGCAAAGTCAAAGTTAAAGGGGCAAGTTTGATTGTTGATGATTAACAAGGGATTATCTCATTACACAACACCCATTTCTGAGACACCTCCCTATTGTTTGCCTAAGTGGTGAAGATCACAAAGATCCCTTTATTCCTACATCTTGAGTCAACTAAATCACCTTTGACCAATAATCTCACTTGTCCAACTTTGGTCTACTCCACCTAATCCACCCCTTAGAAGAAATTAGTCCTTGGAATTACTTAGATGTTATCATGGATCTAGTTAGTTTGTAAATCTTGTTTCTCAAAACTATTAAAGAAATGTAACTTCGAAGATATTCTATTGTACTTTTATTATATTAGTATTATTCCTCCTTTGAGAGATGAGATCACAAAGATCCCTTTATTCCTACATCTTGAGTCAACTAAATCACCTTTGACCAATAATCTCACTTGTCCAAATTTGGTCTACTCCACCTAATCCACCCCTTAGAAGAAATTAGTCCTTGGAATTACTTAGATGTTATCATGGATCTAGTTAGTTTGTAAATCTTGTTTCTCAAAACTGTTAAAGAAATGTAACTTCGAAGATATTCTATTGTACTTTTATTATATTAGTATTATTCCTCCTTTGAGAGATGTCCTTGATGTAATTGGTTATGTAAAAGTCATGAGGTAAAACCTCTGTTGTAAGTCAGGGCAATAGTACCCACAAAAGTATTTTATAAATGTTATTTTGAGTCTTCCTAGGTAGGTCAGCCCTAAGTAGAGAACTAGGCCGACCTAGTTAGTTAATTGAGTCACTCACTTGATGAGTATAAATAGGTGAGGTGCCTCCCTAATTTGTACACACTTCACACTCAACATTTGTGCAAGAAAGAGAGAGAAGCAGTCTACTGGGGAGAGGAAGTTGTTAGTCTTGTTCTTGGGGTCTTACACTGTACTTGGTTGAATTCTATATTGAAGAAGTTTTGTTGGGTTTTCTCCCCCATGAGGGTTTCCCAGGATAAATCTCTATGATCTTTTGTGTTGTTGTGCTCATCTTCCTTTCACTGATCCTATTGCATATGGTTATGATGTTATGATGCTAAATGTTTTAAGCTCTTGTATAACCATTAAAATTATAACATGGTATTAGAGCTACCCTACAACTGCAACTACCAAAAATTAGGGCTTCATGCTTGAAACCCTAGAAGGAAAAATCTAGTCATCCGAGCATTTTCTCTATAAGTCACTTTTGGAAAAGGCTCAGAATTTGAAACTTAGACATGCCAAAGATAAAATGTTGATGTACCCTTGTGTGCGAGTTTCAACCTTAGATTCATTGTACTTTAGGAGATATGATCCTTGCAAAACAGGGTTCCAACCTCTTCCAGAATCCAGTCTTAAAAAAGTGAGATAGGGAGAAATGTTGTATCTCGGGCTAGGAAGATCCAAATCTAATTTTGTAAGATGTTCCAGAAAGGGCACGGATTGTAGTTTCTCTGATACAAGTTTCAGAACCCGAAGTTGAAACAATGACACGTGGCAATCTGTACAAGTTCACTGTATTGAACTAGTCCATAAATAGGTCACCTTAAAAAACTTAGCATAAGTTCCACTTGGTGAATCCACTCTTGCCCTAACCTGTGGGGTTGGAAAGAAGACATATCAGACTACCTTAGGACGAAGTTTCAGACCTTAAGGAGCAGAAATTTATGAGACACAACAGAATTAAGACCGGACAATTCAATAGAAGAAATTGAAGAAACTAGGGCTTCCTGTTTTGATCACTTCTTTCCACAGATCAGTTGAAAAAGGAGGACCATCTAACTCGCCCTAGGAGGGCGCATCTTACTGTGGAAGCAATTTCTAGTTCTGTGGATTTTCAAATTTTGACCTAATACTACTGCTAAGAAAACTAGGGCATCAGATATTTTGCAGTTTTGTCCACGGATTTGGGAAAAGGAGTATATTGCTCAATTTTCCTTGAGGAGGCATGTCTTTCTATCCAATCATATTTGCAAGTCGCCAAAGTTGAAAAATTAGGGTTTCTCTATCAAACCCTAGGTCCACCAGAAGTAGTCTTCAAGAAAAGCATTGAACCAAGCATCCAGTTGAAGCAATCTCATTAGTAAGTTCTATTCTCTCTATTTCAATTTTAGGTTCTCATTTTATCAAGATGACAAACAATACCAAGCTTGAAGGAGCTAAGACCTTCTGGGTATAGAAGTATAGAGTGCTTTGGAAGACTATGTCAAAGGATAATTTGCATATCTAGAGGGAGATGAGGACAAAGCTAAACATAAGAAGAACTAGGTCAAAGCCAAGAGGATCATTGCAGAATCCATCAAGGACCATTTGATTGAACATGTATCATCATCGAAGACTCCCGAGGAGATCTTCGATGATTTGACCAACTTGCATGAAGGAAAGAATATGAACATGAAGATGACCTTGAGGACTCAACTCAACGGTGTGAAGATGCAAATATCAGAAAGCATCCAATCTTAAATCACAAGGGTCTCCCACATCAAGGAACAGCTAGAATCTATTAAAGACAATGTCGAAGAAGCAAAAGTGGAGATAACAACCTTGAATAATCCCCCAAGATCATGGGAATCTTTCATTCAAGGAATTTGTTCTAGAAGGAAGCTCACCTATGGGCGGAATGCACGCAAGAAGAAGCTCGATTGATAGCAAGAAAAGAAAAGATGGGTGAAGACAATCAAGCCCTAACAGCTCATGCCAAGAAGAGAAAGAATAAGAAGGAAGAACATTCTCGCAAGAATAAAAAGATTTCAAAATAAGTACTTCTCACGGCTCAGATGTTTCACTTGTGATGAGAAAGGACACTTTGTGAAAGAATATCCCAAGAAGAAAGAATGGAAGGATGCTATGATTGAGGAGTGCCAGTCAATCATGAAGAACGATGTATGGGATGTGGTTCCGAGACCTGAAGGGAAGTATGTAGTGTCTTACAAGTGGATCTACTAGATCAAGCATGTAGTAGATGGAAGCATCAAGAAATACAAAGCAAGGTTCATGGTTTCTCTCAGAAAGAGGGAGTCGATTATGGCAAGACGTTGCTCTAGTGGCCAGACACACTTCTTTAGTGGTAGATATTACACTAGACAAATGGGGTAATCAAAGTAGAAGTGCATATCAAGCAACCTCCAGGACTCGGGACTCTCTACAGAGAACCACATGTGCGCAGATTGGAGAAGGCTTTGTACGAGCTCAAGAACCCATGGGATAGCACATACAATTACATGAGGATCTTCAGGATCACCTAGAGTGATGGAGATCTCAACATTTGCTACAAGGTTGAAGATGGAATCCTACATAGGACGAGAAGCTCATAGATGGGTGCAAGAGGAACTTGCAACAAAGTTCGAGATGGAGGATCTTGGTATCCAGTGACCTTGAGAGATGACATAGATGGATACACAGAAGATCGGCAGCAAAGGAGGCTACCTGTCACTCCAATGCAGAATATCCCAATGCAGAGAGTACAAGATGCAAAGGGAGGATGGTGCTCCACTTCAGAGGGAGTGACTACAGTAGATCTCCGAGTTCAAGAATATTGACATGATTCTTGGGATTAGAGGTGTGGCAGAATCCAGAGGAGATTTTCCTTAATCAAGGAAAATATGCAATCGATATTTTTTAAGAGGTTCAAGATGTTGGATTGCAAGGCTATAGATACACTGATGGCATCAAACTTGAAGTTGCTATTTGATCCTACTCCAGAGATAGTTGATGCTACAATCAACAAGCAGATGATTGGTTTGTTAAGGTACTTGACGAACACGAGGTTGGATACTTGCTTTTATGGTGAACACTTTTGAACCAATGCATGGTCACGTGATTGCAGCAAAACATTTGATGAGGTACCTAAAGGGTACATTGGATTATGGGCTTAGATATGCATATGATAGTGAGATCAGATTACACGGATATGCAGATTCAGATTGGGAGGCAGTGTTGAAGACAAAAAGAGCACTTCAGGATGTTGTTTTAGTTTGGGATCAGGTGTGATCTCGTGGCTCAGCAAAAAGCATACCAATGTTGCCCTCAGTACGACAAAGGTTGAATATATTGCAGCATGTTTAGCTTGTAGCAAAGCAGTCTAGCTTCGCAAGTTGTTGACAGGATTGTTTGATACCGAGATGAATGTGACTACCAAAGTTGCATCAAGCTGTCAAAAAACCCAGTGTTCCATGACAAATCGTAGCTTGGGCACGAGAGATCATTCAAGATGCAGAGAAGTATGGTGCTCTAGATAGGACTTCCAAAGAAAGTAAGAGGTCTCGAACACACTCCAGTTATGTGGCATTAGTGTGTGACATCATTGATGCAGATCCTTCCAACTATGAAGAAGCAGCTAAGACGAAAGCAAGGGAAGATTCCTCGAGTGATGAGGAATATGTACTTTGATCCAAAAGAATTCAACCCATGAAGACAGAGATCATGCTCTCACCTATTTCAACATTGGATAAGAAGGGATGCATTTGTAATGAAAAAGAAGGGACACTCAGGTTCAACACCAGTATACGGTTCCTAATGATCCATGGTGTAGAATACTTGCTCATCTTTTCCGATCATGAGCAAAACAGGCACAGGTTCTCAGAATCAGACGATGGAGTAGAGCACATTGTCAAAGACTCCAGTAATTCCTGCAAGGAGACAAAAGATCAAGAGGGGGTCTACCAAACAAACAAAAGATAAGTATTTGAATTGTCATTTCCTATATATCTAGTTGCTTATATGATATTGTTTAGTTGTGTACATATTTATGTTCCTAGATTTAGGAAATATATTATGCATGTTAGAGTGTTTGCATTGATGAACAATATACTACTATATGCATGTGATGGGTAAGTGCCCTATGGTGTTGTACAACATTCCATTGCTACTTATCTAGAATGAAACCTCTTTGATGACATGTTGGGAGTAGTGCACGCTCTTAATAATGTTCTGGTAGAGATGGAAGGCATCTAGAAAGTTACCATATGTATACAGGATATGAATGAATGTTGTGTTGGCTAAAATAGTTGTATGGTTGTGTGACATATGTCTTTATGTATAAGAATTTGCCATTAGGAATATGTTTTGAAGATTATGGAATGTTTCTAATCATGCAACTGAACTTGACTTCTAGGAAAGATCGTGTGCAATCACCTACAAGAGAAGAATGATGAAGAACAAGTTGTTGATGTATTGACTAAGCCTATATCTCGAATAAAGTTTGAATACTTTTGAGACAAGCTTGGTGTAGTTTGAAAGGACCTCCCTCGTAAGAGGGAGTGATGATGATGATGATGTGGTTTCCTGTAGCAGTGGTGTGGCAGCTCAATCTAGGATTGGTATGTCATCCTGACAAGGCCTGGTTGATCCAATGGGATTGGTATGTCAGTACTGACAAGGCTTGTGTGATCCTAGGGGAATTGGTATGTCTAACTAGGCTTGGTTAGTCCAAAAGGATTAGTAAGTCAGACAAGTCCTATTTGGGCCCCAGGTAAATTGGTATGTCTGACTAAGCTTGATTGGTCCAAAAGGATTAGTAAGTCAGACAAGGCTTGTTCAATCTACCAAAGTGCCCACCGTAGAGCTGCTCCAAATGATGATGATGTTCTAGCCAATGTTTTAAAACTCGGACTCGAAATTGGTCAAGGATCAACTCGGACTCGAACTTGGAATCGATAATGAATCTGTAATGACTTGGCTGATTTTAAGTTAATGACTCGGATTATTTAAAAAATACATAAAATTTTAAATTTTAAAGAAAAACAATATTTTAAAGATTTTAATCCATGCTTGCAAAGCATTAGAGACAAAATATCCAATGTCTACTCATGTATATACCATATAAGGGTGAGTATATCAAAATGGCACCGAGTGTACTGTGCAATACATATCTAGAACAAAAAACATAATCAATGAGGCCTTAATGGCCTATAGAGTCCAAGAAACAACATGCTATGATGCCAATACATCATATGTCAATGATCATACATATCTTTTTGTTTAGCCTTATCCTCTTCAAATTTATCAACTGTTGTTGCAACTCCAACCTAATCTCTCCGGTCAACTCTAAATCAGCATCCCATGGGGCAATATTTCCTCTAACAACAGCCAACTGTCGTTTAAGTCTATTAATGCCCCGTCCTTTAATCCATTTCTTGCAATACTTGCAATACAATTTCCCTTCAATGACATCAGCATGGATCCATGCCTGATCTTTTCCTTTTGGGGCCAATCTAGAATCTAAATGCAAAGCAAACCTAAACATGCAAAGAAAAAATAAAAAAATCTTATTATTTTGGCAGCAAACATACATCTAGGTAACAGAAAACCGGTCTCCAATAGTCCAACTCCTCCAATGTTGTTGATTGTTCTTCACTGCTTGACGCTCGTCCAAGCCTTCATGAATTTAAACAACAATAATTCCAAATGCTCACAAACATCTTACAGCAGAAGTTTCAAGCAAATAGAGGGGCAGGGGGTCATCTTATGGCCTTAGGTTAGGATTAGAATAAGAAAAATCTTAAAAATTAAAAATAAACATGTCTTTTTGGAGTCTGCATGCGTGTGGGTGTCTGCCACAACTGACTCGGGTTGCAACTCGGCCAACTCGGACCCTAACTCGGTCGACTCGGACCCTAACTTGGCCGACTCAAACCCTAACTCGGTCGACTCGGACCCCAACTCGACTGACTCGGACCCCAACTCGACCGACTCAGTATCAAACCGACCACCCGAGCCGAATCGCAAGCCGAGTCAACTTGGTCGGGGGTCAACTCGGCCAATTTTTAAAACACCGGTTCCAGCATTCTCATGCTGATAATGATGATGTTCCAGCATTCTCATGTTGATAATGATGATGTCCCAACATTCTCATGCTGATGTTGATGATGATGTTCCAGCAGTCACATGCTGATGATGTTCCAAACGATGATGATGATGTTCCAGTATTCACATACTGATGATGTTCCAAATTATGATGATGTTCTAGTATTCACATACTGATGATATTCTAGATGATGATGATGTTCCAGTATTCACGTATTGATGATGTTCCATGATTATGATGTTCCGTGATGATGATGTTCGACAATGAAGACGCTCCATGTCGATGATGATGATGATGTTCATGATGATGTTCCATGCTGATGATGATGAAGATGTTCCATGCTAATGTTGATACTGATGATGATGTTCAAGATACATGATGTTGTTGTTGTTCCAAAACCTCCTATGACATATCGATTCACTAGTCAGTTGTACAATTGTTGTTATTGTTGATGATGTTGTAGAATAACTTCCTTGTTAAGAGGATGTGTTTAAGAAATGTAACTTCGGAAGATAGTCTATTGTACTTTTATTATATTATTATTATTCCTCCTTCGAGATATGTCCTTAATATAATTGGTCATGTCAAAGTCATGAGGTAAAACCTCTGTTGTAAGTTAAGGCAATAGTACCCAAAAAAGTATTTTATAAATGTTATTTTGAGTCTTCCTAGGTAGGTTGGCCCTAATTAGAGAACTAGGTCGACCTAGTTAGGTAATTGAGTCACTCACTTGATAAGTATAAATAGGTGAGGCACCTCCCTCATTTGTACACACTTCACACTCAAGCATTTGCGCAAGAACGAGAGAGAAGCAGTCTATTGGGGAGAGGAATTTGCTAGTCTTGTTCTTGGGGTCTTACACTATACTTGGCTCAAATTCTATATCGAGGAAGTTTTGCTGGGTTTTCTCCCCCACAATGGTTTCCCAAGATAAATCTCTGTGTTCTTTTGTGTTGTTGTGCTTGTCTTTCTTTCAGTGATCCTATTGCATATGTTTATGATGTTATAATGCTAAATGTTTTAAGATCTTGTATAACCATTAAAATTATAACAAAAACATGTTTGAAGATGCTTGTAGTGTAGGTATATTATCATGTATGACATGAGTGACTATATGACAACTCACTATGATGGTGACTCACTATGATGGTCAATTTCATCTTTTATGTATTGGTCCATGTGGACACCCTTTGGTGTTGGTCCACCATGGACACTTAAGATTATAGTACAGTGCCACAGAGATTTCATTAGGTCTTCTTCATAATTTCAGGGTTTGCAATGCTAGTGTATTAGTTCTATTGAGGCCAGAAGGGGCCTCATTCATATCTTGAGTTGTACAAGGTGTACAAGGATTCTGAGAACATATTTGGATACCCATTTGACCACTTATATAAGTATGGCATTAGATTGGTCACTAATGCCTCAGATCAATTTGATCCAAAAAGGTGGTGGGCCCTTCCCTAGAGACTACAGTGTTGAATTTCATGGACGTACATGGGAATGATATACTCAGTGTTTTCATAATTGAGCACCCATTTGGCTCTTCTTTAGCCTCCCATGCTTGCATGTTAGGCCGTTCTCCCAAATTGATCAGATTCTATAGGGTTATCTTTTTAGTGTCAACGAGAAGCCTAAAAATGTCATGATCATGCATGGGTATGATCAAGCCACTATCTTAACAATATTTTGGTAGAATTAAGGACCCAACTGGCCCTATTATCCAAATCAATCATCAGAAGCTAATGCATTGTCCATCTGGAGAATTTTCTAGGCACAAGGGTTTTATAGTACTTTATGTAGGCTTATTTCAGCACATGGGAGATTAGTTGATGGCACACCTAAGGCTTTTAATTTAAAAAGCCCAAATTTGTGTCTAATTGATCACTGAGATGTCAAAAAGTGCACTTTTGTTATAATTCTCAGTTGAGGATGCACTTTTTGGATTAATTAAGGGAAAATAACCAATTTTCCTTAAGTCTATTTTTCTTAGGTGGCTATTGGCACATATGTTGTGGGAAATTTGATGATGTGACTCACTTGGCACACATGTGGAGATACAAAGGGATCTACTAAAGCAAATGTCAAGACAAGATTAAATCCTAGCCACTCATCTCACTTCCAAGCACATGGATCGACTTCTCTTCCTCAAATCGTGTGGCCCCTACAATTTCATCTTCAATGTGGATTTGACTATAGTTCCTTGGATCGAGGAAAAAAACACATTATTTTTGGCACTTGGTTTCAGCATCCACATGGTATTTGCTAGTTGTATTGATGAAGATTCATGGTATTGGCAATTATTTAGTATTTTTGCTTGTCAAGGGTTGAATTCACCCTCATTAAGCTCAACGAATTGCTAGTTGGCATCGATTCTTGTTGTAAATGAGGAATCTAGATCCTCTTATCTAGAGATCATTGATCTCATAACAAACTCATGTAACTGTTATCACAAAAAGTGTAGCTACCCACTAAAGGTATCCTATCTGGGATGGTAGAGGTGAGGTAGTTAATCGGTGACACCCCAAGGGCCTCGTCCACTATGGATGAAAGGTAGTTGTCACACCGGACGGGCTCTTGTCACTTTAGATCAATCCGGAGAATGACCAAGGGGGGGACCCTACTAGCCTAAGAGAGTTAACGCACCTACTCAAGACACTCCTAGGGTTAAGCAATGAATAAAAGAGAAGAGATAATGAGTGAGGTAGTCTAGATCTAGGGAATAGATGTGGTACAGAAGTTAGGGCAAAGTTGGGGAGGCGCAAATAAGGAAAACGACCCAACTTGATCGAAAAACTACCACAAAGAGTTTAGTAATGTAGATCTAGAGAGATCTAGCCAAAAACAAGAGAACCCTAATGAGACCCACCTAGGGCTTATGCAAAAGTGGACATGGTGGACCCAAAACAGCAGATCGGGGTATTAAATGGCTAGATCTAGTCGCTTGAGGGATAGATCTATGAAAATAAAGTGGGTTCAAGGATATCCAGCTGCTAGATCTGAAGATTTGGCCACCCACCCAAGGAGGGCACCCCCACCTAGAGAGACTAGCGCTAGATCCCAAGGAAAATGGAGTCTGAATTTTATGAAATTTGAGATCTAGGGTTTATTCAATTATCTCCAAGTGGGTTTTGATGGTTGTCATCAAAAACTCACCGGATCTATCAAATCTACAAAACTAGGATTTTAAAATGAGGGTTTGGTGGTGAAAATTAGATCAAGCCTCAAAAAAATAAAATAATTGCAAACGTACCTAGAAATACTTACTACTAACCTTGTATGGTGATGATCTTCCCTCTCCAATCAATTACAAGCGTTTTCAATGCAATGCCAATTGAAATCAACTTCTCCTCCAAGAGACAAGATCACCCTCCTCCTACAAAAGAGATCTACCTATGAGAATCGATTTGCAAAAAGAAGATGATAATCAGTGAAGAGAAACTCAAAAAGCATCAAGATGATCCTAAGATACAATAAAGATACTCCCTGAACCCAAAACGACTTGAGGAAGAGATATGGAGCTCAATGACAATAGCGCCCCCTTCAAATCATCCTGTCCATCAAAGTTGTGGCCACCTACAAAAATGTTAGCACGACATACATCCGCAAGAATGCTAGAAAGAAAAATATTTTCCATTCTCCATACAAGATATTCGACAAAGCTTCCGAGGGTTTTGAAAAATATTTTATTATTTCAAAAGCTTGAGAACCAAAAGTCCCCTTACAAATGAGAGAGCATCTCAATATATAGATCTCTCAAGTACATAAAACCTAGATCCAAAAAGATCAAGGGTCAAGTTCATAAGATAATATCATCCTAATCTACAACTAAGATTAGTTGAATACATCATACATGGATCAACTCAATAATAGAGGGGGATGCATCACTAAAATTGCCCAATGAGGGGGCGCACCACATGAAAAATGGAAAATAACCACAAGGTAACACATGGTGGGGATAGGAGGTTTTAACATCCTTCACTAGCATGGCCCCATGGCACAATAACAAGGTGTGGTGGTAAATAATATCAAGGAGTGATAAAAAAACACTAGGACGTCTCCCTCAAAAATACATCAAAAAGCCCTCAAACTGAAGAAATCAAGGACGTGTGGACCCCATGTAAAGTGAAGTTGATGTCAGATGATGAAGGTGACCCAAACATTGTGCCTCGGACCAATTCCATGCCATTTCTTTTTCTCATTTGCCCAAATCAATTTCTTCATTAGCCATTTTTTATCATCAAAATCTTGCCTCGAGAACATAAAACTGCTAATATCTCACTAGGGACCAAAAACGGAAGCCAAATGACTGCATGAATGGGTCCGGCACCATAGTAGTATGGTACAATCGATTGGCTACACCCCAATATTCCCTCTATCTCCCTAGGAGATCTCACTGTTATCTGCACTGTGTTTTATTTTTAACTTCCCAGAGCAAATCTGTTGCAAAAAGGCTAAAGGACCCATATATCTCCTGTAACTTCCCGAAACTAAAAACCGGCTGCACCAATGGTCTTAGAATGTCCAAATCAACTAGGAATGAGTACCCATAAATCATATGTCCATCTCAAAGGTACGTTAGAGGCCCCATCCATGTCAGAACAATAAAAATAATAAAGCCTATAAATGTTGATAATCATAAAATAAGACAAGCCATCATAGTAAACCATCATCTGAAGCATGAATATGTCTAATGGACATTTATAGACCATAAATAATCATCATCCACAACCATCGATCTAAAAACTCATCTCGAATCCTGCTCCTAACTTGGTCAACACTGGGTTGACCAGGTCAAGACTGATCAAATGATGACCCAAGTGCTAAATTATGATACTGCAAAGTACATAATGGACATGCATGCTCAATTATCTATACTAACAGTGAAACTCAAGTACAAGTAGATTTTGTTGGTGATTATAAGCACAACATATATATAAATAAACCAAATAAAAAAATGATCAGTTGCTTTAAACAAGAACCTCTAGTGTATACTCATTTATAGATTTAGCCATTTTTCTAGTCAAGGGTGAAGGTGAATGAAACCAGGTAAGGTCAAGGGAATGACTTGACACTCGACACTGTAAGCATCTAGGCTAAAGGATAAGGGGATCCACACAACACATAAGTTGGACTAGGTGAACAAAAGGGAATGGCAGTGTCTCACAAATGGGTGGAATGATGAGAAGGCTCCACTAGACTCTAGACAAGCAAGCTTTTTAGTAATTTATTTGCACAGCAATATCCACTAGTTAACCTCTAAAGGCAGGTGCCCTGGTAAGCCTTCTAGACTTCCATAAAATGACAAAGACATGACCTTTGGAGGTCAGTCTCACCCTGTTTCCCTATGGGAACAAATGAATCATACATTATATAACGAATGAGTGCCCATCCTCTAGCCATCAACTTTATTTGGAAATATTCATTTTTTATTAACTTGCCAGCCTCCAAGAGCAGGTGCCCTGGAAAGCCTTTTGAGCACCAGAAAATGACTACGGCTTAGCCCTGACGGGGGTAAATGAGCCTTACACCATACAATGGATGAGTGCTCATCTCTTGTCAACTAGCTAGTTTTACTTTTATTTGTAGTAGTGTCTAAAGACACTTTTTCTTTGCTGGAAGGACATCCGTTTGTAATAACTTTAAGCTCTGATGCCTTAGTGTCTAAAGACACTCTTTGGTAAGACTACTTGTGTTCAAGACCTAGAGGTAGACAATCCCTGTGACAAGCATCACATAAACCAGCACCGAGACACAATTAAGACATGGAGACCTATTCTAACATAGAGGTGAAGGTGAGGCAAATCTTGGATGTCACTAGTCAAGTTACAAGTCAAGGTTAATCAACAACAAGGGAAGTCAACGGATGGACGGAAACAATGAAGATGGTGCCAAGACTAGCAAGCTGTGTCCCAAAGTGGGAAATGACCAAAATCCATACTACAAGTAAGGCATGACCAATGAGTATATAAAGGAATCTCTTGGCCAAAACAGTTAGATCACTTATAATTTTAGATTTCAAAAAGACAAATAAAATATCACCAACATACAACCACTATTATCTAAGTCTCCCTGCTAAAATAAACAACAGAGCAAGATCAGCATCCATATGCACAAATCCATGATATCACCTGGGTCATATACCTGCACCAAATCTGAAACCAATAAGGAGCACTGAAACAACTGCTACTGCTACATATCATGGGCACTGTAATAATCTCTACTATGGGTCATGAAAAATGGCTAAATCGGTCACCGAATATAGGGTCATGAGGCTCAGTTATGTCATAGAAATGGTCAATCTGGATGCTTTGGATCTGCTGAAAGTGGGAGATCATCAACTAGTGGCTCGTCATCTGCTAATCTCATAGTTAAGGATTGGCTCAAAGAACTGATCAATACTGCTCAAGAACAAAAGTAGCCCAGCTACTATATATGTGACAACAGTAACAACCTTGGACCTCATCACAAGTGGAATTCAACGCCCTTAGCCTATAAAAGAAAGGGTTAATTCATTTGCTTGGATGGTCAAAACTTCATAAGGGTTTGAGGTAAGTGATGTTATTTTGCTTGTATTTTGTAGCTTCGATAATGATTGTTGCAACCTTGCTCTCTCGGAATGATATTTGAGTTACTTAATTTGATTGATGCAACCTCATCTTACTCAATTTGATTTCATTCACCTAATATTTTACTAATCTTGTGTGTTGATGTTGATTCTCGTTATTAGATAGATTGCTTTGTACTCTTGATGATTACAGGAATTCACCATGAGCTTGGAGTAAGAGATCCATTGCTTGTCTCAACCTATCAAGGAGGGGGATTGCTTTGTCCTCCACGCTCCCTTGGAGACCTTTCAATTTCATTTAAATTTCCCATGACTCCATTTGCCCAACAAGGATTTCCCTCAAGGCACTAGATCTAAGATTTGGTAGTTTGTATTTGTTCCATTTCCATTTTCTTCCATTTATTTTCAATTTGCTCATCTTTCTTTTGATTTCATAGGTGCTTGGATTTATTAATCAAGAAAAAACCCTAGGGGATTTGATCCCACTCCTTGGTGAACCTAAACTTTAAAAATAAACCCTAAGGAGCATAAGCTCATAAACACCACTAATAACTAAGTTAAAAACCAGCACTTTAAATCAAGCATTTGGTGGTGTATTTTGGTCTTTTTATCTCAAGTATTTCAAGTGCCTAACTAGTAAGCTATTATACATTGCTAGATCTAAATTCTTGTTAGTTTATTTTGTTGTTACATTAGTAATTTTCACATCTAAACCTACGGCAAATTTCATCTTAACTAGCTCTAAAAATTACACTAGTATTGTGGATCTAGGGTTTGATTCTTAAAACTTAAAGTCTAGATGCATGCATACTATTACTAGTCATCATACAAGCTAGTTAGATCTATTTATCTTTGCTGGTTTTTAGTATTTACTGCTGTTATAAGTTTTATTTCAGCTCTATAAGTTACAGCAGTAGTTAGACAGGAAGGCATACTAACCTTGTGTAATTTGTTTCTCTTTTGGATCACTAATTAAGTAGCAAATTGCATGCTTACTATGGTTGGTATATGATCACTAAACCTGTCTTATGTTGTTCCATCTAGCATGTTTTGATGTCAAATGATTCACTACTTTGATGAGCAATTGGTAAACGCTATATCTAGTTGATGCAATTTCTTTTGTAATCTCTAATCCTAGTAGTCAATTTGCAATTTTAAGGTCTCCTAAAGTTGTGATCTCATATCCATATATTATGCATTAAACAACACTTGCTGATAACCTAATGTTGATGAGTAATATGTGAATGCTTGGCTTCTCTGTTGTTCAATATGAGCTAATAATAGGCTCACTAAGTCAATTCGCACTTCTTGGTTCACTTACAATTTGATACTTGGTAATATTGCTCATAAATTTTCAAAGTGTTGTCATCTTTCAAGTTTATGTGGATGCCCAAAAGATTTAGTGATGGTAGTTTATTATATTACAAATACTATGAATGACTTCCATCCAAACCACATGTAATAGCTCTCTTAAACAACTTCTTGTAATGATTTGATGCTTGGTCCATTTCAATTGTTATACTAAGCTATTTGCACTTGTCATAAGTTGCTCTTTTTCATGTGGATGATCATTTCGTTGATGTATTGAACTATATTCATTATTGCCATGAGTTTATTTTAAATGCACATGATACATTAGTTTTAGTTTGAATTTGTGTTAAATCTTGATATTAAAAGAGCATATAAGGTGAAAAAACTGTTGGGGATTCTTGGGTAGAAGACGTGTTCCGACGTCTATAAATAACACCAGGTGCTTGTTAAACCTACGGTTGAAGGGATCAATACTAGATAGTGACCACTATTGGAAAAAGTCTCCTTACATCCTAGTTTAGTGCAAGACATTGGACATCCCCTTTGACTTTGATCTAGTACCCTTCTTCAAGTAGTGCCACATTAGACAGCACTGAACATGGAATTGGACCCCACGTACCTTGCAAATATCAGGGACCCCTCTAAGCATCTTGAAAGCATCCTATTGGTCGTCATGTTACTGTAATGCACTGAAAACAACATTTGGGAAGATAACTCTTCACATACTTGGGTAGCTGGGTGGTATGGCCAAGGGTACGATTTATCCTCCTCGGTTAGTGTTCTGAGTTATTGGTTCGCGCATCACTATTGGAACCCACACGTAAATCGAAGAGCTACAATGACTTAACACACCTTGAGACTCAAAGCCATTTCAAGATTGGGGGAATTTACTATTCAAGAGTAATCATTGTTCATATTTCACTTTGCTTATGGTATCATGTATTTTATGTTCATGTTTGGTTTTATCATATCAATGAAATGTTAAATCTAGAGTGTGTCTTAAATTAAATTAATCACATATATCTAGGCATCTCTTCCTTGAAAATAGAGTTTGGCAAGTATCTTAGGTTAGTTGGATCCTTTATAGTCGGCCTTGGAAAAAGCCTGGCTAGGGTCTCTTCATTGGTTAGTTTGAGCCTGGGAAACCTAAAAGAGGAGCTTCATCTGTTAGTGACACGTTGAAAGGAAGATCCATAGTTGTGCAATTTAGTAGTCAATTTCCTTGCCAATCTTTTGGCTACTATTTTGTGCATAGACAAAACCTAATGGTGAACCTCATCCATGTTAGATTTTCAAGTTACTCCAAAACTATTTTCACCATGTTTGGGGGTCCTTCATGATATTTTGGGTACATGGTGTATGTTCATCCCCTGGATGGTCCAAGATGGATTGTAGCATGAGAGATGGTTTGTGATGGATATGCACACTTGAGAAAGCTTGCTTAGTGGATGCTTGACCTCAGTTGATTGTTGGATTAATGTTCTTCTCTTGAACCTTGGAGATCTCTTGTTTAAATGGTGGATGCACTTCATGATGGCCATATGGAGGATTCACTTGATAGGAGAATGCCCTAAAAGGAATGTGGAGTATTGTGCATCATGGAGGAGGGATCCAAGCCCTATATGGTATGTAATAATTTGGTTTCCTATTAGAAGGATTGGAAACAGCTCGAGGACACCTAGGGCTTCGACAATGTTTTTACAGTGGGTAGCTACCCTAGTGGAGTACTTTGCTTTGGAGGATAGATGGAGTTCATGGAGGCTCGAAATAGAGTGGTATGGACTTGCTTTGTGTAGCTACATAACCTTTGAGTCCTTATTATGCACAATATCGTCATTGGAGCATGACACTCGTACTCTAGAGTGGACGTCTCATTTGTGTACCCTACAAGAGCTCATGTAGGTTGCTTGTAAGGGGTTGTGCCCACTTACTATCGTTGGCCTTCCTTACCTCTCATATAAAATAGAGGAGGGAGAGAGTCTCTCATTCATATGACTTGCGTGTTCATTTGTCCTCACTCTTGTGTAAAATGTGACCTAGAAGAGGAGCGCACTTGTCCTCTCTCTATCTCTAGGTCTTCACTTGTACTTGTCTTTTCCTCTCTATCTCTCTCTTGGGTGCTAGGGTTTCTTGGTCTCTTTGAAGTTTCTTGGAGCATCTTGGATTTCTAGGGTTATTGTACGCTTGGAGATTGGATAATAAGGTTTTGGGAGAAAACCTCGGGATTGACTTGTGAAGAAGAAGAGAAGAGGGGGACATCTTGCATTGGAGATAGTGTTGGAGGGATCTTGCACTTGTTCTTCTTGGTGGAGCTAGGGTTTGATGATTTACCCTAACTAAGGCATGTTGCAAGGTCGCATGGTATGTACTTCATCATTGACCTTGTATATGAAGTTTCAACCATACATATCTTGTGTCAATCTTATATTTGATTTTCATATTTTGGTTTTTGCGTCTATTTATGATATTGTTGATTGGACATAACTAAAAGAGTAAATTGTTAAATAATTTGACATCTAAAGAGCAAGATAAGGGGGTTACTGTTATTTCTGTTGTAAAAGTAAATTTTTCAGATCTGAATATTGACTGTTAAATTGCCCTATAAGGGCTGAAAATTAAATCATTGGTTGGTGTATTTTCTCCTTAATTGCCAAGAAGTTTAGGGATATTTGAAAGTGAATTATTGTACTTTTCCGCTGTTTTGTACTTTAGTTTACAACAGCCATAAGGCAGAAAATTCTGGGGTTAAGATTGGAGAAACCTTCTAGAAAGAAGGTGAAATTTCTCAATTGCATTGAAGTGTCATTTTGGTAAATTTCCAACTGTCTGAATCTCATCGGAGAATTTGAATTCGAACTGAACATAATAGTTGTTGAACTAGAACTCAAATACAATCGGTGTGACTTAGCACTAAGATAGGAAAAATAAAGTAAAAAGTGTATATTACAGTTATAATACATAATTTATCTAAGTGCACTAGGAACTTCAGGAATAAGTCTTATCAATTCCTCCCTACAGAGCATAAATATTCCCTAATCCTAATTTATCTAGAGAGTGTCTAGAGTCTATCAAAGGACAACATAGGTTGTAGGATCTGCGTTGGTTGGAGTGTCTTGGAGGAAAAACTCTGTTGAAACGTGAGCTCGCGCAGCTCCTAAAATTTGGTTAAAAGAAGAAATGTCCTCCTTGCTGACAAGTATGATAACCATGGGATGTTGAAGGGAATGCGCAAAAGTTATAACATGTAGATCCATGTGGAGAGAGAAACCATAAACAAGGGATTCCTAAGAAAGATGCAATGTCGTTTGATTATGAGTTGAAGTGATTGTAATGTGCATTAAAGTGGGATGAGAAATGAGATATATGGAAATTTCTGAATACACAAGCTTTAGTGCAAAAACAAATTACCTTCTTCCTCAAAAGTTTTTAGGACGTAGCCCTAGAATTTTCAGCTTTAAGACTATTTGTAATATCCCAAATACTGATATTCTCTAATGTTCTATGATAGTGCTGACTCGCACACTCAATTTCATACAAATTTGCAAAATAACCATGCATGCAAACTCGCCATGCAAAAATTCCCTAAAATATAGCTAAATTAGGGTTAGGGTTTTGCAGAGAGAAATTAACACTTACCACTGATATTCTGGCTGATAATGACTCCAGAGATAGTTGCATGCATAAGGATCTGGATGGGTGGTCTAATAATGCTCTTTTCCTCTAGTGTTACCGCCCTGCAGTACCGTAAACACCCTCCAGACTGAAGGTGAC
Organism: Pseudotsuga menziesii; assembly: GCA_001517045.1. Lineage (NCBI taxonomy): Eukaryota > Viridiplantae > Streptophyta > Pinopsida > Pinales > Pinaceae > Pseudotsuga > Pseudotsuga menziesii. The sequence goes on along the minus strand of LPNX010641760.1, from coordinate 1,026,366 downwards.
GTTTTTGTAGGAGGAAAGGTCCATTCGGGCTGAAACTTTCTAAGCTTGTCCGTCTACTGATGCCGGAGAGATGGACTGGCACATGCGGAGGTTTGGCTGCCTCTAAGTGCCCTAGGGAATTGATTGGCAGTTCTGCTGCTCACGCCCCCAACTGATCTGTTTGGCTGATAGCTGCTCCAGGTGAGCAAACTGATGGCTGATAATCACTGCATACCGTAGGATAGGCCTGCTGAGAAAGACGAAGCTGACATGCAGAGGAAAGACTGGGTTTTGTGGTCCCAGTCAATCCTTTTGTGTTTTCCTTGCTACTTTCGGCTGCAAAACGTGGATCCGCTAATAACCCTTCGGAATGTGTTGGATCTCTGAATATTGTAGTATATGATGGATGTAATGGATAAACCTGGATGATCTATCCCAATAAGAGACTAGGGCAAATATCTCACTGCCGAACCCTCGCTAGCTGAAGACACCGTCTCTAACCCCAACTGTTGCAGCTGCACGCTGTGCTGCTACTCAAAACTCCAAAATCAATCAACAATAACAATATATATCTCCTTTAGTCCCATAACCCTTCTTAAATACATCCTTGTACACTTTTAGGGTTTGCATGTCACTTTTAGGGTTTTATGCTCACTTTTGCATGCATGCAATTCTAATTTCAAGTTGACATTAATACTGAAGAAATAAGACCTACATGATCCGCATGCTTTATGATAATAACTCTGATGGCCCTCTTTACTATACTAATGACTGAATAATTGTCCTAATGTGCTCCTGGTATTTAAGGTCCCCAATCAATTCCCTATTTATCAAAAATGGAACATTACAGTCCTCCTTCGCCAAAGATTGCTTGTCCTCGAGCAATGCCAACGCAACTCCACAATCAATCAAACTAAACCAACTTAATCCAGGCATGATCCCAGGGTCCCAAATTATCCTAGGAGATCTGTAGCACCCTCTGCTCAAAGCACTACACTGCACGGTACCATCACAAGATATCCCATGGAAGCCTCCTAGAAGTAGGGTAACTAATCATGGTGTAAATGAGGTACCATCACAAGAGACCTCCTGAAAGCATCCTCTAGCAATCACTAAGCTACTAGTCACTGTAATCCCAGGGTCCCAAATCAATCTGAGAATTGCAGAGGTCAAAATATATCCACCGATACCCTGCGTAGTATTGACACAAGGAGCATCATGTAGACTCCCAAGTAACGCCATCAATAAACATTGTATCCATCCCTCATAAGGTATCCATCCCTCATAAGGTCTTCCACCTAGATCCCAATGCAAACTTGTCCATATTTCATCATGAATATCTGAAGGCTCTTGTGGGACTATACCCTTGGCTAGGAATGTCTTCCCAAGAATCGCCCACTCAATAGGACACCAACTCTTAATCTCTCTCCAATCCAACCCTCGAAAAGTACCTTGTCCATAAGCACCATCACAAGGAATAATCCTACCAAGCTGACATTCTGCCCTTCTGATTTCAACTGGAATGCTCATATACTGCTGGTCAATTTCTCGATCCTGGCCAACCTGTAAAAACCATCCACCATTATGCAAATGTGGACTCAAGCTACTGCAAGCCTTGTCTATGTACTCCTTAAGAGGACTGCTTTGAAATGCAATAGTATGTTTCTCCTGCTGCCCCATCAAGGAATCTAATTGTTGTTCAATACTAGCAATCCTGACCGTTGACTCGGTACATACAACTCGAAGAACTGTAAGCTCAACATCTCATTGTACTGTGATGTCTCGGAGTATCTTGGTCCTCTCTTTCATCGCTAGAATGCTTTCTTTAACATGTTCAATCTTCTTTCAGTGACAATCATCTGGAAGCTCTATCTAGTATCTCATGCATGTATAAACTCTCCCTAACCTCCATGTGTGACTGCTCATTGTCTCGACTGCTGTGCTCATTGCCTTGCACCTCATGTATTTCGCCTGTCATAACTGTCTGGACTCCTGCTGTACGTGATGAAGAGTGTACCAACTCCAACTCATCACACGGCTTGTTCACAATCTGACTAGCGAATGTGCTTGTGTCGCTAGACTCACAGGATGGCTCTAATGCGATCTCCTCATGCACATCCTCATCATGTACTGTTAACTCCAAATGAAGCTCACCAACAACCTGTACTTCATGCTCATCTTTCTTCCCTTCCCCAACTATGCCTTTAAGGAGATCCTCATCTAAATCCTTGGGCTGGCTCCAGAACTTGATGGTGTAATAATTTTGAAAGGACAATGTTGCACGTACCTCATCACCCAAGGCTAGATACTCCTAATACCAAGGCAAGTGTTGAAGTACTGCTAACCTCTTCAAATTTTCAATCAAGATCCTTCTCATTGTCTTCATGTTCTCACAAGCTGGCAAAGAAAAACCTTTTTTTCTGACACACACTTCACCAAGATCACTGACATGCATTTGCATGTACAAGCATGCATCAGCATACACCTTTCTTCAGTTGCTATGTGCCCACTGTTATCACCAACCTTGTAGTTGCCTATGTATGATGGATCCAGGATGGATGGTAGAGGGGCAAGCAGCTAAGGAGGTGGAACTGAGACTGCCTAGACTCCCAAATTGATGGTTGTCACGCCAATCAAGACAGTCTTCGCTTTATGTTACCTAAGTCCAAGATAACAACGGGGGAGACCCAGATCTACTCCCGACAGGAGAGATCAAACCTAGACACCAGATCAGATCAAGTATGGCTTGAGGTACGTAAGGTGTAAGGTAATTGGAAACTCTAGATCTATGGAAGATGATACTAAGTGGACTAGGGCTTTGGATGAGGGCTTCAGTCGTATGAGGGTTGATCCAAAGTGGAATACAAGTGACCTATAAGGGTAATACTAGATCTAGGGTTGAGGTACTAGCAACTGATGAAGATAACCGTTGCCTTGGGAAATGTAACCGAGGCAGGGTGAGTAAGGACAGAGTTGGGATTGTCTAGTACCAAAGGGATAGACTCAATGAGAGATATGACAATGTCAAATTACCTGAGTCATCAAGGAGCAGTCAAGTTTCAGGAGAAAGAGGTCAAAAAAGGGCTAGCGCTAGGCTTGGAGATCAGTGCCTGTTGGGCGTTGGGCAATGGAGTCAGTATCTGCACAGCGTTAAAGTGAACCCACTTGGGATATGCCCTGATCTATGGACCCAGGAAAGTGTTTGGCCCAAAAAATTCAGTTTGCAGGGAAAACCAGCAAAAGGAGGGCTAGCACTAAGGTTTGGAAAGGCAGATTTGCAGATCTAGGACAACCAGAAGACTATCAGCTCAGCGTTGGAGGAGAGATGAGATCAGAATGGCCTGATCTACAAACTCAAGTCAGAAAATTTTAGAAAAAATTAGATCTAGAAAAGTCAAAATCTGATGAGGGAAGCTAGGATGCTGAAAGTCAGTTTTTCAGATCTAAGGCTACCTGGCAAGAACTAGATCAAAGTTAGGGGTGTTCTGGAGTGAGGGAGACCTGATCTACAAACCCAAGTGATTATTTTTCGGAAAAAGTCAAAACTGGAAAAGTCAAATTTTCAATAGGGGCGATGGGGTTTGAGCAGTGAAAAAGTCAAATCTAGGGCAAACCAATCACAATCTAGACAACGTTGAGGAGGATTTAGTGAGGGGTGCCCGATCTACAAAACCCAACAGTGGTTTGTCCAAAGATCAAGCGGTTCCCTGATTAAATATTTTTGGAATTTTTATTATTGAGGAGTTTTCAGAAGAAAAAAAAATTTGAAGAAAAGCAGGTACAATGGATTGAGATTTGAAAGAGAAGAGACTGACCTGTAGATCTTACCTGGAAATGCTTGTAGATGCCTTGATGATGATGATCCCCGCCATCCCGATCAATTCTGGAAAATTTGAGTGAGTTCTAGGACCAACGTTATGCTCCAAGTGACCAATGCGCCCCCCTATCCTGCACAAACAAACGTCAACAATATTAGATTTGTTGTACCACGAAAGAAAAAGCTAGATCTACAGAAAAGTAACAAGATGTAATCATAGATCACAATGAAGCTAATGAAAACCCCCTGATACAAGACGAAGACAATTCGAGCGAGTTGAGGTTCCCCTGCAAAAACGCTCCAGTTGAAAACGCCCTCCTGTAGACAAGACAATGATCCCGAAAAAAGATATACATCTCACACAATATTCCGAATGCTAGGAAGCAAGAGACTTTCCAATCACCATCGAAGAACATGAGATACAAAGCAGATCCAGAAAATATCCACAAAAAAAATCTTTCTATTATGCAGATTCATGAGCCAAAGACCCCTTACAAATGAGAAGATCTCTCCTTTGAATAGAAATGAGAGAACCAAAATCCTAACCACTTTCAAAACGAGTGGCTAAGATTAACAGATAAAAATGTTCTAATCAATAGTTGAGATGAGGTCAACATACAATACATGGATCAATATAACCATAAAGTACCAAAGTGGACTAAATCACCCATAAAGAAGGTACCCCACTCAACAAGAAATAAATGAAACCCATGGTTGGTCCATGGAGTGTTAACTAACTCCCTCTGGGTGCCCCATGGCACAATAAAATAATATAATATTTTAATTTTTTGACTTTGTGCCTCTTTGAGGAAATCGTGAGCCTCCCAAAAGCTCCAGAAAATAATATAAAAATGCCCAAAAAATAGGTGTGGGCCCAATCAGGTGCTGCAACTGCTGGAGAAGGTGCGAAGAACATCACTCTCATCATCATGACTCATCCCATGTCATTTCCTTGCCTCAGTAGCCCAAATCGATTTCTTCAATAGCCATTTAATCATTTTTTAATCTGCCTCGAGAAACATGAACCTGCCAAAACATCCTCCTAGGGTGTCTGCGTTGTCAAACTGAGCCCATCCGGCTCTCTGAGATGGGGGTACTATGGTACAATCAAGTGGTTGCACCCCCTATGCCCCATACAGCGCCCTAGGAGATCCCAATAAAACATCTCCCTGCTCAGACACATCATCATGTAAAGCAAAACTGCATCAAAAAGGTAAAATGATCTCTGCAAGTGCCCGGAACTGAAAATAAGCTATCTCACTAGACTCGGAGAGTCCAAATCCATCTAGGGTGCATACTCATACCCCTACCACGTCTCTGTCTGATCATCAACAATATCCAATAAACAATATAATCACCTGTAAATGACCATATACCAATAATACAACTCAGGCTATCATCCATCTGCTGCAAGTGTTACAAGGCTAAGACATGCTCTACAAATCATTTAAGTAACATTCATAACAAGTAGTAGTCATCTCACTGGCGGTACATCAACCAAATACATATATAGGGTTTTATTATTACTCAGACCAGATTTTCAGGACTATACTCACTTCATAGTTGAAGTCAATTTGCTAATGAAGGGTGAAGGCTGAAATTGACAAGGCTAGGGCAAAGGATGACTACCTACTTAACATCATGACACTTTGGATATGGAAAGGAAAAACTCACTATAACCACATGCCGGACAGATAACAACACAAGGAATGGCAGTGCCTCACAAATGGTTGAGTTGTTCAAAGAGTACTTATTCAACTTGGGCATCATGTCTATATCAAGTTTGATCCAATTTCATTAGGACCATCAATTTTATTTCCATGGCCTTTTTGGTCTATATTACCTTTTGGGAACTTCACCAGTGCTTAAAAGCACAACTAACTGCAGCTTTCATCCAAGACATATTCAAATTTATAAGGTCAGCAATCTTTGGATATAGCATATATTTAACCATTACTTTTGGGACCTTTTCTTATACCCTTCACGGAGTATTTTAGCATTTCATTGTTGTTGCCCTTTGCTTGTATATGTTAAGAAACACATTTTAGAATTTACATTTTCCATGGGTGCATATATAAACATTTCCAATACAAGTAGTACATGAGCTTTCAATTTTAGCCAACAACATCTCAAGTGACTAGGGGGCGTTCTGCACAGTGCCAAACATCGAGACAAACGACCAGAATGATTTAGGCATACAATCCAACTCACCAAAGGCAAGTTCTGTCACCAACTCAGAGCCAAGACACACTATAAACAGGGAGTTTGTCCAACAAATGTTCTAGCGGGAAAAGGTCCTCCATGCCATAAGTCAAGTAGTAAGTCGAGTTAAAAAACAAAACTGGAAGATAATGGATGGGTGGAGACAGTAAGAGATGAAGCCAACACTAGCAAGCCAAAGAATGGTGGGAATGACTAACTCTATTCGCCCTAGGGAGGGTAAAACGAATGAGTATAGATCAGGAACTTCCAAGTCTAAGTAGGGACATCAATACATAATACAAATACATCCAAGTCCATAAAATTATGACCGCCAGATCATGACACTACATGTTAATACATGTCACAAAGATGAGTATAAGAGCAATGATAACCATAACACAATATAATAAAAGTTGAGTCATAATCATGCATATAATCCATCTGAACCATCATATGTCCAATGAGAAAGCACTGATATAAATCTAGGCATCAATAACTGCTCTATAAATGACTAAATGGCTACATCAGTCCTCAAATCTGAGTGTCCTGAGACTCGGTCCTGACATGGGAGAGTACAAGAGTCCATGAATAAAATAATGATCCGTCAAAACTGCTCATCTCAACATCTCATATGTAAGAGATCTGGCTGAAAAATGTATTGTATCTGAATAATAGAATATGGTAGCTCGGCTACTATATATGTGATAACACCCACAACTGGCAAAGATCATGCTCTGATACCACTGTAATATCCCAAATACTGATATTCTCTAAAGTTCTATGATTGTGCTGACTCACACACTCAATCTCATACAAATTTGCAAAATAGCTGTGCATGCAAAAATGCCCTAAAATATAGTTGAATTAGGGTTAGGGTTTTGCAGAGAGAAATTAACACTTACCACTGATATTCTGGCTGATAATGACTCCAGAGATAGCTGCATGCATAAGGATCTGGATGGGTGCTCTAATAATGCTCTTTTCCTCCAGTGTTACCGCCCCGCAGTACCGTAAACACCCTCCAGACTGAAGATGACGTTTTTGTAGGAGGAGAGATCCGTTCGAGCTGAAACTTTTTGAGCTTTTCCGTCTGCTGATGCCGGAGAGATGGACTGGCACATGCGAATGTTTGGCTGCCTCTAAGTACCCTAGCAAATTGATTGAAAGTTCTGCTGCTCACGCCCCCAACTGATCTGTTGGGCTTATAGTTGCTCCAGGTGAGCAAACTGATGGCTGATAATCACTGCATACCGTAGTATAGGCCTGCTGAGAAAGAGGAAGTTGACATGCAAAGGAAAGATTGGGTTTTGTGGTCCCAGCGAATCCTTTTGTGTTTTCCCTGCTACTTCCGGCTGCAAAACGTGGATCTGTTAATAACCCTTCGGAATGTGTTGGATCTCCGAATATTGTAGTATGTGGTGGATACAATGGATAAACCTGGATGATCTATCCCAATAAGAGACTAGGGCAGATATCTCACTGTCGAACGCTCGTTAGCTGAAGACATCGTCTCCAACCCCAACTGTCGCGGCTGTACACTGTGCTGATGCTCGAAACTCCAAAATCAATCAATAATAACAATAGATATCTTCTTTAGTCCCATGACCCTTCTTAAATACATCCTTATGCACTTTTAGGGTTTGCATGTCACTTTTAGGGTTTTATGCTCACTTTTGCATGCATGCAATTATAATTTCAAGTTGACTTTATTATTGAAGAAATAAGGCCTACATGCTCTGCATGGTTTATGATAATAACTTTGATAGCCCTCTTTGCTATACTAATGACTGAATAATTGTCCTAATGTGCTCCCGGTATTAAAGGTCCTCGGTCAATTCCTTGTTTATCAAAAACGGAACATTACAGTCCTCCCTCGCCAAAGATTGCTTGTCCTCAAGCAATGCCAACGCAACTCCACAATCAATCAAACTAAACCAACTGAATCCAGGCATGATCCCAAGGTCCCAAATTATCCTAGGAGATTTGTAGCACCCTCTATTCAAAGCACTGCACTGCACGGTACCATCACAAGATATCCCATGGAAGCCTCCTAGAAGTAGAGTAACTAACCATGATGTAAACGAGGTACAATCACAAGAGACCTCCTGAAAGCATCCTCTAGCAATCACTAAGCTACCAGTCACTGTAATCCCAGGGTCCCAAATCAATCTGAGAATTGCAGAGGTCAAAATGCATCCACCGCTACCTTGCGTAGTATTGACACAAGGAGCATCATGTAGACTCCCAAGTAACACCATCAGTAAACACTGTATCCATCCCTCATAAGGTCTTCCACCTGGATTCCAATGCAAACTTGTGCATATTTAATCCCAAATATCTAAAGGCTCTTGTGGGACTATACCCTTGGCTAGGAATGTCTTCCCAAGACTCGCCCACTCAATAGGACACCAACTCTTAATGTCTCTCCAATCCAACCCCCGAAAAGTACCTTGTCCATAAGCACCATCACAAGGAATAATCCTACCAAGCTGACATTTTGCCCTTCCGATTTCAACTGGAATGCTCATATACTGCTGGTCAATTTCTCGATCTTGGCCAGCTTGTAAAAACCATTCGCCATTATGCAAATGTGGACTCAAGCTACTGCAAGCCCTGTCTATGTACTCCTTAAGAGGACTAGTTTGAAATGCAATAGCATGTTTCTCCTGCTGCCCCATCAAGGAATCTAACTGTTGTTCAATACTAGAAATCCTGACTATTGACTCGGTACATACAACTCAAAGAACTGTAAGCTCAGCATCTCGTTGTACTATGGTGTCTCGGAGTATCTTGGTCCTCTCTTTCATCGCTAGAATGCTTTCTTTAACATGTTCAATCTTCTTTCAGTGACTATCATCTTGAAGCCCTATCTCATGCATGTATAAACTCTCCCTAACCTCCATGTGTGACTGCTCATTGCCTTGCACCTCATGTATTTCGCCTGTCATAACTGTCTGGACTCTTGCTGTAGGTGATGAAGAGTGTACCAACTCCAACTCATCACACGGCTTGTCCACAATCTGACTAGCGAATGTGCTTGTGTCGCTAGACTCACAGGATGGCTCTAATGCGATCTCCTCATGCACATCCTCATCATGTACTGTTAACTCCAAATGAAGCTCACCAACAACCTGTACTTCATGCTCATCTTTCTTCCCTAGCCCAACTGTGCCTTTAAGGAGATCCTCATCCAAATCCTTAGGCTGGCTCCCAAACTTGATGGTGTAATAATCTTGAAAGGACAATGCTGCACATACCTCATCACCCAAGGCTAGATACTCTTGATATCGAGGCAAGTGTTGAAGTACTGCTAACCTCTTCAAATTTTCAGTCAAGATCCTTCTCATTGTCTTCATGTTCTCACAAGCTGGCAAAGAAAAATCTTTTTTCCAACACACACTTCACCAACATCACTAACATGCACTTACATGTACAAGCATGCATCAGCATGCACCTTTCTTCAATTGCTATGTGCCCACAGCTGGCAAAGATCATGCTCTGATACCACTGTAATATCCCAAATACTGATATTCTCTAATGTTCTATGATAGTGTTGACTCGCACACTCAATCTCATACAAATTTGCAAAATAACTGTGCATGCAAACTCGCCATGCAAAAATGCCCTAAAATATAGCTAAATTAGGGTTAGGGTTTTGCAAAGAGAAATTAACACTTACCACTGATATTCTGGTTGATAATGACTCCAAAGATAGCTGTATGCATAAGGATACGAATGGGTGGTCTAATAATGCTCTTTTCCTCCGGTGTTACCGCCCCGCAGTAACATAAACACCCTCTAGACTGAAGGTGACGTTTTTGTAGGAGGAGAGGTCCGTTCGGGCTGAAACTTTCTGAGCTTGTCCATCTGCTGATGACGGAGAGATGGAATGGCACATGCGGAGGTTTGGTTGCCTCTAAGTGCCCTAGCGAATTGATTGGAAGCTTTGCTGCTCACGCCCCCAACTGATCTGTTTGGCTGATAGTTGCTCCAGGTGAGCAAACTGATGGCTGATAATCACTGCATACCGTAGGATAGGCCTGTCGAGAAAGAGGAAGCTAACATGCGGAGGAAAGACTGGGTTTTGTGGTCCCAGCGAATCCTTCTATATTTTCCCTGCTACTTCCGACTACAAAACGTGGATCTGCTAATAAACCTTTGGAATGTGTTGGATCTCCGAATACTGTAGTATATGATGGATGCAATGGATAAACCTGGATGATCTATCCCAATAAGAGACTAGGGCAGATATCTCATTGTCGAACCCTCGCTAGCTGAAGACACCGTCTCCAACCCCAACTGTCGCGGTTGCATGCTATGCTGCTGCTCGAAACTCCAAAATCAATCAACAATAACAATAGATATCTCCTTTAGTCCCATAACCCTTCTTAAATACATCCTTATGCACTTTTAGGGTTTGCTTGTCACTTTTAGGGTTTTATGCTCACTTTTGCATGCATGCAATTCTAATTTCAAATTGACTTTAATACTGAAGAAATAAAGCCTGCATGCTCCGCATGCTTTATGATAATAACTCTGATGGCCCTCTTTACTATACTGATGATTGAATAATTGTCCTAATGTGGTCCCGGTATTAAAGGTCCTCTATCAATTCCCTATTTATCAAAAACAGAACATTACACTATTGTAAATTAGAGTACGAAACAGCAATGGAACAATTCACTCCAAACGCCCCAAACCTTTAGGCAAATCAAGGAGAAAAGATACCAAACAAAGAAATAAGTTTCATCCTCTTTTGAGGCAACTTATCAACCTATAATGGGATCTGCAATACACTTTTACAACAATAATTACAGTGGTATAACAGTAGTAAAATCAGCCCTTAAATGTCAAATCACTTAACAATTTTCCCTTTTACTTATGTCAAATCAGTAAGACAAATGGTTGTGAATAGCAATGCATAAAGAAAATATATAGCTAAAATTCTAATCTAAAAATTGCACAAAATATGGACAACTAGAAACCTCATTAATAGCTCAAGATGAAATACATGGACATAACATAGCCCTCTCTCACGGCTAATACAAATATCCCAAATCTCCACAAAGCCCTAGCTAAGTTAAATAAAAAAACCCTAGCTCAACCAAGAATATCCAATGTGCAAAAAAATTTCCAACACATCTTCCAATGCAAGACATCCTCCTCTTCTCTTCTTCTTCACCAATCCACCCAGGGTTTTCTCTCAAAATCCTTATCTCCATTCTCCAAGGGATAAACCCTAACCCTAGACTTCCAAGATGCTCCAAGATACTCCAAAAAGATCAAGAAACCCTAGCACCTCAAGAGAGAGAGAAAACAAGCACAAGTGAAGTCCTCAAAGAAAGAGAGAAAGGAAGTGTGCACTCTTCTCGAGGTCGCATCTCTACACAGAAGCGAATATAAGAGTATGAATGAATATGATTGTGGAAAGGCTCTTTGCTTGCTCTATTTATGTGAGTGGTATATGGATATTTCCTAGACAACCAAAGATGCGAAAACGACTCACCTCTGGCTTCACACCAATGAGCGCCTCCTTTGGTGTCTTGTCCTCCAAAATCCTATGAGGACACTCGTTATGGATGTAGACCATTGTGTTGCATGCTTCTTCCCATAGAAACATTAACAAATCATGGTCATGTATCATGGCCTTAGCATCCCTTATGATGGATCAATTCCTTCGCTCTACAACCCCATTCTGTTGTTGGTTGTACAAAACAACTAGCTCCTTCTTGATTCCTACATCCTTGAAAAAACCCTCAAACTCTTTGGAGGTATACTCACCCTCATTGTCTAATCTCAAAACTTTGATCTTCTTCCCTGCCTAGTTTTTAGATAGAGCTTTGAACTCCTAAAACTTGCTAAAGACCTCATCCTTGATCTTCAAGAAGTAGATCCAAATTTTGCAAAAGAAGTCATCAATGAAAGAAACATAATACATGCTTCCTACAATTGATGTTGTTGATAATGGTCCACACATATTTGAATGTACTGTCTAGAATGCCCTTAGACCTATGCTCACTGCTTTGGAAATCAGCCTTGGTATGCTTACCAAGCATGCACCTTTTGCACACTAAAAAGGTACTTTTACAACACTATCACAGCAGTAAATCAATTCCTTTATCTTCCTCTTCAGATGTCAAATCACTTAACAATTTTCTCTTTTACTTGAGTTCAATCGGCAAGATCATAAATAGTTGTAAATAACAAAATATAAAGAACACATGTAGTTGAAAATCGAATCTGAAATTGACAAAAGATATGTATGGCTAGAAACTTTATATATAAGCATAATGATCAAGTACATAACATAAACTCCTCTTAAGGCTACAAAATCCAACCATGTAAACTACCCTAGACAGGGTAATTCATCAAACCCTAGCTCCACCAAAAAGAACAAGTGCAAGAATCCCTCCAACACTATCTTCAAGACAAGACATCCTCTTTTCTTTTTCACAAATCCACCCTAGGGTTTTCTTCCAAAACCCTAGTCTCCAATCTCCAAGGGTAAAATCTTAACCCTATAACTCCAAGATGCTCAAGAAACTCCAGAGACCAAGAAACCCTAGCGACTAGGAGAGAAAGAGAGAGAGAAGAAATGAGTAGAAGTGAAGACCTAGAGAGAGAAGACAAGTGCGCTCCTCTTCCAGGCCATATCTCTATACAAGAGTAAGAAAGAATAAACACATAAATCATATGAATGAAAGACTTCCCTCCTTTTTCTATGAGAGTTAAGGGAGTCCAACAATATTATGTGGGCACAAGCCCTTACTAGCAACCTACATGAGCCCTTGTAGGCCACACAAGTGAGACGTCCACTCTAGAGTACAAGTGTCGCACCCCAATGGTGATGGTGTGCACAATAAGGACTCCAAGGTTATTGTAATGTTCCCAAAAGTGACATGCATGCAAACCCTAAAAGTGATATGCATGCAAACCCTAAAAGTGACATGCATGACATCTAAGCATTATTTAATGATGCATGCACCCAATTAAGTCTACATGCGCATGCATGCAAGTCAACTACAAATTAGAAGTTAAAGTGACCTAATTAGGTCAAAAGTTAGGGTTTTCGCAGTTGAAAGTTATAAAAGAAAGATAAAGTGAATGGAGACTTTACTTTTGGATAATTATTATTTTGGAGCTCTTGAAAAGCAGCACAGCGTGCGGCCACAGCAGTTGGGGTTGGAGACGGCATCTTCAACTAACGAGATTTCGACAGTGAGACATCTGCCCTAGTCTCCTTCAGGATAAACCATCCAGGTTTGTCACCGTATCTATTGCATTCATCATTATCCGGTATTCCAGTATAAGTCCGAAGGTTATTACAGATTCATCCGTACAGCTGGGGGCATTTAGCTAGGAAACCCTAAGTCATTCACTAGGACTCTGGATCACCATATTTCTTGCGCATGCAGCCTGCATCCTCACTGATAGGATCACTCTACTGCATTGGGTGATTATCAGCTATCAGATTGTCAATCCGGGGCAGCTAGCAGCAGTTTACAGGGTTGTAGGGGCATGAGCAGCAGACTGGGAGATCAATTCGCTAAGGCATCTGGAGAGGTTAAAATTTTTGCATGCTCCGGCCATCCTCTCCGACACGGGCACACCTTCCTTCCGACTTATTTCCAGCTGAAACTGACCATCCCTTCAGCAAAAACGTCACACTTGTTTGATTCAGCCATCCAGGGTATTGCAGCAGAAAACAAGGTCATTTCTTCATCAGCTTAGCTCATCTTGCATGCGTATTCTCTTTGGAGCATATTCAGTGGGGTTATCAGTGGTAAGTGTTCATTCTATCCTGCAAACCCTAACCCTAATTTCAGCTATAAAATAGGGAAATTTTGCATGGTGGTTTGTATGCCCGGCTGTTTCAGTAAATTTGCATAGAAATAAAAAATATCAGGATTTGGGATATTACATTGGTATCAGAGCATGTTCCTGGCCAGCTGTGGGTAGGCAAAAGTGTAAATGAATTTAGAAGACACATACAACATTACTTACTGGAGACAGAGGTTTAGAAACAGTGATAGAGGAGAAGAGGAGTTAGAGGACATAGATTTGGGGGACAGAGAGTATCAGTTTGGAAAGGGCAAAGAAACAATGGTCGATGATGATAAAACAGCTTTTAATAGTCTCATATCAGCCGTAAAAGAACTCACTGGTGGGCACAAAGAAATGATGAGTGCCTTCAGGCAAATGACAGAGAAAAATGGGCCCACCCCACACAGTCTCTTATTTCCCAATAGTGATAGGGTATCCACCAGTAGTAGTGGGGATCACTTACATACCAACATGCAGAGCCATCCCCATATATACAACAAGCCTTCCCGACCTACCATGCCTCAATTCTTAGATAGTCCAGCTACAGTGCCACTAGCACAAGTAGAACCAGAAGAATCCATGAGTGCCTATCTGAGAGAGTATAGAGCTTTAGGAGATGACTTTCCATTCAGCCATGACCTTCACTGACTTCTGCCACTTTAAAAGTAAGAACAAACCCAAAGCTTACAATAGGCCATTCACCCAGAACCTAAGTTGCCAGAAAACGTGGGTACGGGGACGGGGACGGGGACGCCACTTTTTGAAACAGGGTACTTCGGTACGTCGAGGGCACTGTAGACATTTATATATATATATATATATATGTGTGTGTGTGTGTGTGTTAAAATTTATAAAAATAAAACATTTCACACTCACATCATACATGCATATTTGATATTTCTAAATTCAATGATTCATATGAACATTCGCATTGAAAATTTCAAACATAAAATAATAAATTTGATAAATCATATGACATAGACTCAAATTAGATATCAACTGGAAGACTGAAGTTCTATTAATATAATTAACAACATAAAATATTATATGTCCATGACACCATGAGTTCAAACTTCATTGCCATACTACATCCAAAATTTGCCTAAAGGCATTTTTAGAAATGAAAAAGAAAGTTCAAAACAGTAAACATTGAACATGAACAAGATAGTTGATTTGGCTTCCTCAAGCCATGTCATCAGCAGCCTTAGGATCAATGTCATTAGCATCACTAAGGTCCTCTATCACGTTGTCGCTGGAGTAGTGAGCACAATGCACTAGCCGTGAGAAATGCAATGTTGCGCTGGTTTAGGTAAGGGGCAAGGGCTCACATAACATGTGTTTTAGTGTTTTATTATTTAATTTTTAAAATTTTAAACTTCAAAATTTTCAAATTGACTCATCCCGAACAACGAGCTAAGATAAAATGTCCAATGGCCCTATCGGCCGCGTACCCAATCACGTGGTACGGCGTACCAAAATCCATGCAAGTACCCTATTTTCATACATGAAGTACCCGGTACATGAGATTGGATTTGGGTACGGCTGGGGACATACCATTGAAGTACCCAAGTACCCGGTACGTGTACCCGGTACTGGTTCGTGTACCCGACCCCCTGGTACGGGTACCCATGCAACACAGCCCAGAACTATGAGTTACAGCGCACCGTAGGGAAACTGACTATCCCTACCTTTGAGGGTACCCAGGGTGGCCCAACCCGGAATTGGGTGCAGAAGTTGGATACATACTTCCAGCTCAACCCCATGATTGAGACAGATGCCATTAAATTGGCTACTTTGCATTTGGATGGAGAAGCCCATGAGTGGTGGTACCACGAGTTAGTGACACTGGGTCACAATACCATCACATCGTACCCAGATTTTACACAGAGGCTCATTGAGCGGTTTGATCGGAAGGACCCTGAGGTACACATTAGAGAGCTGGCACAACTCAAGCAGACAGGTAGTGCAGATGCATTTATTTCAGAGTTTCAGATGATAGAAGTACATGATGAGGATGTGCATGAGGAGATAGCATTAGAGCCATCTTGTGAGTCTAGCAACACAAGCACATTCGCTAGTCGGATTGTGGACAAGCCGTGTGATGAGTTGGAGTTGGTACACTCTTCATCACCTACAGCAGGGGCCCAAACAGTTATGACAGGCAAAATACATGAGGTACAAGGCAATGAGCACAGCGGTCGAGACAGTGACCAGTCACACATGGAGGTTAGGGAGAGTTTATACAGTCATGAGATAGAGCTTCGAGATGATAGTCACCGAAGGAAGATTGAATGTGTTAAAAAAAGCATTCTAGCAATGAAAGAGAGGACCAAGATACTTCGGAACACCATATTACAGCGAGATGTTAAGCTTACATCTCTTCGAGTTGTATGTGCTGAGTCAACAGTCAGGGTTTCTAGTATTGAAGATCAGTTGGATTACTTGATGGGGCAGCAGAAGAAAGATACTATTGCATTTCAAAACAGTCTTCTTCGGGAGTACATAGACAAGGCTTGCAGTAGCTTGAGTCCACATTTGCATGATGGCAGATGGTTTTTACAGGTTGGCCAGGATCGAGAAGTTGGGCAGTAGTATATGAGCATTCCAGTTGAAATCAGAAGGGCAAAATGCCAGCTTAGTAGGATTATTCCTTGTGATGGTGTTTATGGACAAGGTCCTTTCTGGGGGTTGGATGAGATTAAGGGTTGGTGTCCTATTAAGTGCGTGATTCTTGGGAAGACATTCCTAGCCAGGGGTATAGTCCCATAAGAGCCTTGGGATATTTGGGATGAAAGATGCACAAGTTTGCATTGGGATCCAGGTGTGAGACCTTATGAGGGATGGATACAATGTTTACTGATGGGGTTACTTGGGAGTCTACAGGCTGCTCCTTGTTTCTATACTACGCAGGGTAGCGGTGGATGGATTTTGACCTCTGCAATTCTCAGATTGATTTGGGACCCTGGGATTATAGTGACTGGCAGTTTAGTGATTGCTAGAGGATGCTTTCAGGAGGTCTCTTGTGATGGTACCTTGTTTATACCGTGGTTAGTTACTCTACTTATAGGAGGATTCTATGGGATATCTTGTGATGATACCGTGCAGTGCAGTGCTTGGAGCAGAGGGTGCTACAGATCTCCTAGGATAATTTGGGACCCTGGGATCATCCCTGGATTCAGTTGGTTCAATTTGATTGATTGTGGAGTTGCATTGGCATTGCTTGAGGACAAGCAATCTTTGGCGAGGGATGACTGTAATGTTCCCAAAAGTGACATGCATGCAAACCCTAAAAATGACATGCAAACCCTAAAAGTGACATGCATGACATCTAAGCATTATTTAATGATGCATGCACCCAATTAAGTCTCCATGCACATGCATGCAAATCAACTGCAAATTAGAAGTTAAAGTGACCTAATTAGGTCAAAAGTTAGGGTTTTCGCAGTTGAAAGTTATAAAAGAAAGATAAAGTGAATGGAGACTTTACTTTTGATGATTATTGATTTTGTCTTGAGTAGCAACACAGCGTGCGGCACAGCAGTTGGGGTTGGAGACGGCGTCTTCAGCTAGCGAGGTTTCGGCAGTGAGATATCTGCCCTAGTCTCATCCAGGGTAAGCCATACAGGTTTACCATTTGCTCTTCCATTTATTCATAGTTATCCAGTATACAACAGAGATTGTTGCAGGGGCACGTGTGCAACCGTAAGGGGTTTTCAGCGGGAAAGCCCAAATCATTCACTGGGTCTTCAGATCTCAGTTTACCTTCGAAACCCAGGCACCATTCTCATCATCGGTATCATACTCCAGTACCCGGTGATTATCAGATCCGATCGTGCTCATCCTGAGCAGTTATCATCCATTTCGAGATCAGGGGGGCGTGAGCAGCTGCACCTCTAGAACAATTCGCTAGCCTGCCTAGAGACCTCAGAATTTTCGCATGTGCCAGGCGTTCTCTCCGGCACAGGAAGGCTATCAGTCTTGCAAATCATCAGCTTTATCGGACACCTCCTTCACTGAAAACGTCACCCTTAGCTAATTTGGGGTTCGTGCTGCTGGGGTATCACCGACAGCAGAATATACCAAGTCATCTCCGATTCAGCTCTTGATGCATGCATATTCTCTCAAGAGCATTCCAACCAGCTTATCAATGGTAAGTGTTCATTCTATCCTACAAACCCTAACCCTAATTTTGCTATAAAATAGGGGATTTTGCATGGCAGTTTGCATGCCCGGCTGTTTCAGTATATTTGCATAGAATTAGAAAATATCGGGATTTGGGATATTAAAGTATATTTGTTTGAAAGTGCTTTTAGGAGGTTTCTGGTGATGGTACCGTACAATGCAATGTTTTAAGCAGAGGGTGCTACAGATCTCCTAGGATAATTTGGGACCCTGGGATCATCCCTAGATTTAGTTGGTTCAATTGATTGATTGTGGATTTGCGTTGGCATTGCTCAAGGACAAGCAATCTTTGGTGAGGGAGGACTGTAATGTTCTCAAAAGTGACATGCATGCAAACCCTAAAAGTGAGATGCATGAAAACCCTAAAAGTGATATGCATGCAAACCCTAAAAGTGACATGCATGACATCTAAGCATTATTTAATGATGCATGCACCCAATTAAGTCTACATGCGCATGCATGCAAGTCAACTGCAAATTAGAAGTTAAAGTTACCTAATTAGGTCAAAAGTTAGGGTTTTCGCAGTTGAAAGTTATAAAAGAAAGATAAAGTGAATATAGACTTTACTTTTGGATAATTATTATTTTGGAGCTCTTGAAAAGCAGCACAGCGTGCGGCCACAGCAGTTGGGGTTGGAGACGGCATCTTCAGCTAACGGGATTTCAACAGTGAGACATCTGCCCTAGTCTCCTTCAGGATAAACCATCCAGGTTTGTCACCATATCTATTGCATTCATCATTATCCGGTATTCCAGTATAAGTCCGAAGGTTATTACAGATTCATCCGTGCAGCTGGGGGCATTTAGCTGGGAAACCCTAAGTCATTCACCAGGACTCTGGATCACCATATTTCTTCCGCATGCAGCCTGCATTCTCACTGATAGGATCACTCTACTGCATTGGGTGATCATCAGCTATCAGATTGTCCATCCGGGGCAGCTAGCAGCAGTTTACAGGGTTGTGGGGGCGTGAGCAGCAAACTGGGAGATCAATTCGCTAGGGCATCTGGAAAGGTCAAAACTTTTGCATGCTCCGGCCATCCTCTCCGACACGGGCACACCTTCCTTCCGACTTATTTCCAGCTGAAACTGATCATCCCTTCAGCAAAAACGTCACACTTGTTTGATTCAGCCATCCGGGGTATTGCAGCAGAAAACAAGGTCATTTCTTAATCAGCTCAGCTCATCTTGCATGCGTATTCTCTCTGGAGCATATTCAGTCGGCTTATCAATGGTAAGTGTTCATTCTATCCTGCAAACCCTAACCCTAATTTCAGCTATAAAATAGGGAAATTTTGCATGGCAGTTTGCATGCCCGACTGTTTCAGTAAATTTGCATAGAAATAGAAAATATCAGGATTTGGGATATTACAGTTATGTAGCTACACAAGGCAGGTCCACACCACTCCATCTCAAGCATCCACAGAATCCATCATCCTCCAAAGCAAAATACTCCACTAGGGCAACTACCCCTATGGGCCCTGTACAAACACTATCAAAGCCCCATGTGTCCCTTAACCATCTCCAATCCTTCAAACAAAAACCCAAGCTGCCACATGGCATATAGGGGTTGAGCTCTTCCATGATGCACAATACTTTGCATCCCCTATAGGGCGTTCTCCTACCAAATGAATCCTCCATGTGGCCATCATGAAGTGAGTCCACCATCCAAGCAAGAGATCTCCAATGCCCAAGGGAAGAACACTAAGCCAGCAATCAATTGACGTCAAGCATCCACTAAGCAAGCTATCTCAAGTGTGCATATCCATCACAAACCATCTCTCATATTACAATGCATCTCAAACCATCTACGGGCTGAACATAAACCATGTACCCCAAATCTCATGAAGCACCCCCTAACATCGCGTAAACACTTTTAGAGTAGCCCAAAAATCTAACAAAGGGGAAGTCTACATACACGCATATAAATCAATGGGTTTTGGTTAAGTGGTGAAAAGGGTAGCATGCTAGGCCACCTGCTAAGGTTCATTTTCCCCAGAGATATGAATAAGCAGTTGGGCCCAGGTACGTGATTTTCAAGTAACAGTACCTTCCTATCATAGCAAACTGAATAGAAAAAAGTACGGCTATATAATTTAGCCGATGTAGAGAACTCACGGTGCTCGAGGGTCATTATGATTGTACAAATAGATCGCTTTGATTATGATTCTGAATCTTTATTTTATATTTTGAAAAATCGGCAAGTTTTTGAAGTCTTAAAATAATAGTACGTCTTTAAAGATATCACTGTGCAATGTGGATAGTAAATCCCGCTGCGATATGCTCCCCCACGCAATGTTGACGGAATGTCACTATATTAAAACCTACTCTATTTGATGGTTTGTGCTGGTTTGTGGAGCTGCATGCTCACTATTATAGATTTACCGAAACCCCAGACAAGAAACAACAATGGAATTTATTTTAAATATATGACGACTATAATGCAACCCACAGCTAATAATTTCATCAATAAAGTAAACCCGCGAAAATTCCAGTTACATAGAAAAGAATGGATGAATCCATGTTGAAAATGGCCTTTGATGACATGACATGCCTGGCATAGACGAGCTGCAAGAGAGGCGGCCTTGATTGCGACAGCAAGATCTTGTTCATACTCCCCGATCTCCATCTTCGCTCTTGTTGTTTTGGTGGTGATGCTCCTCCTCGCACATATACCCCGGAAATGTATATGTAAGGGTGGAGTTATAGTTGGAAGGAAAAAGAATGAGCTGGCACTAAAAGTTCTAGTAAATTGAAATGAAAATTGACTCGACCACGCCATTGATGGATATTCAGACTTATCTTTAAGAGTAGTAACAAATCCAAGACAAGATAACGCTCAGCATCTCCAACGCGTAAATGTTCCAAAACTTCCTTTTTTTCTTTTTTAAATGTGGTTCACAAACTTCCTTTTTTCTTGTGGGTGTGATGAAATTCAGAAATAGTGGGACCTCCACCTCGTTGGATATGGGATATCAGATCTACATATATAAAACAGTGATCTTGGATATGGGATGTACATATATATTAATTTTACTTGACTTTGGTGTATGTGATTTGCTTTTGGGTACAATATTGTTTCATATGTGATGGCTTGTTATCTCAAAGCTTAGTATTATGTCAAAATTAGGTAACGATGGTCAACTATTCACCAAATACTTAATATCACCACAATGCTATCTCGTCATTTTATGCTTATTTTACAAGTTATGGGAGGCTTTTCAAATAAGATAAGAATGGACCTGTAAGATATTCAATAGAAACAAATCTATTTCTACAAAACTTTGCTAGTGTTACTAAACCAATACCTTATCGGAGTCAACAAAGGATATACAATAAATGCTTAGTTGACTTTAGAAGGTTTAGAAGCAATAAATCTTATATGTTGGATAAGTTATAAGTTAAATCATCTTTTTGCAGTAAAAGTCAGCAAGATAAAAATGGAAGAAAACTCAAAACCAATAGTGAAAATACCTCGGCAAGAAGAGGAGAATTTATCCTCCCTAGGGCACCCTCTTTTTTACGGCTGAATGTTGAGTTTAGGACCTTATTTCACTTTCTGATCTACAATAAGGGTTGAACAAAAATATTTAGGGCTTCAAAGTCCCCTAGGGTCACCTCAAATGACTCGGAAATGGTTCGGGAACTTCTTGTAGCCTTCAAGGTTTGAACTTCCTATAAATTTGGACATGCAAAAACCTTATACCATATCTACGATAACTGAAACAACGATGACACCACCTCCATTATGGCCTTTTTTACCTAAAAAACACTTTTTATTGACCATTTTCACTTTTTATGGGTTTTTTAGTGACAAACTAACTTATGAGAACTATAACAACAATAACTAACTTCAGCCCCAAATGCAGGTGATCATTAGACAGGTTGGGCGAAAGGATGACACAAGTGGTGTATTATGTTGGGCACGTGTTGAAGTTGCCTCGTACAAGGGAGAAAGGTGTCGATCGAACA
Source organism: Pseudotsuga menziesii (assembly GCA_001517045.1). NCBI lineage: Eukaryota > Viridiplantae > Streptophyta > Pinopsida > Pinales > Pinaceae > Pseudotsuga > Pseudotsuga menziesii. The sequence continues at coordinate 1,004,391 of LPNX010641760.1, read as the reverse complement.
AGACAAGGCACGGGAGTTATTAAATAGGATAGTTCCTATGGGGAAAGGACATAGGAGGTTGGGAGAAGTTATTGTAATTCATTGTCTCAGTCTAAATGGAGTAAACGACAAGGGTATCTGCATTTGAAGAAACGTTGGGTTGTGTTTGCTATCAGTGAGCAGTGGGGGTTTCGTTGGCGGTGATAGGAAAAGGTGTAGTTGGGTGGAAGAAGAACAAGGAGCGACTCAAGGTTGCGCAAGTTGATTGGTTATATAAGGAAACAGTTCTGCAGGACATTCAAGAAGAAATTGAGTCAATGGAAGATGAACTATGGGCAGAATTAGAGAAGCGGAAGCCTGTTGAGGAGTTCCAGGAGCTAGAGCCATGGATTCAAGACTTTGGCTCGACTCGGGATAAATTGGCGTTGTATGACATAATTGTGTGCATGTTTTGGGTTATGAAAGGGATGTTGGCCTATGTTCTAATGGAGAAGGAGGTGAAGAAAGATAGGGACATTGAACGTGTGAATTATTGGAAGGAACACTATGTTGACCCATGCATTATGCATAAGAAAATTGATGTTATAGCCAACCACCTTGCCATTCCATTTATGTCGTGACCGATGGGTGTTGATGTTCGCGTTGAAGATTTGTTGTCTTTGTCTCTAGGAAACTTCCAGATTCTACGTTAATGTCATTTACTATATGTGTCTTCCTTGTGGCATATTTTATGGTTCTAGCAGAATTAGTAGGGAAGTGTCAAAAGTCTTGTTTGTTATGAATCATATGAATATGAATCGTAGTTTGATAAGTGGTTCAAAGACTGTTAATAACCCTGTTTTTTCCTCTAGGAAGGGGTAGTTTTGATTTTGTTCTGAAGTCTATGGGATTGCAATGGGGTGAAGGTAGAACAAGCAGTGGATCTTGTTATTGTTTTGACAATGTTCAGTTGTAGTTTGCATGTTTATATTTAATATATAGTTATCTTGCTTTCAAAAAAAACAATAACTAACTTCATAAAATAACATAGGTCCAAGGGGGTATCCATAAGGTGTTCTAAGGTAGATATGATAACCCTTACACGTGCAATCACCTTCTACATAACATAAACATAAGTGTGCCTGGGATCCTCTAAGTCATGTGTCCTAGTGGAGTCATTCCAAGAAGCACTAGGGCACCAATCCAGGGCATAAATGCTCGGCATGATGGGGGACTTCTGCCCGTCAAGGGGTAGCCAACAAAGTCACTAAGTAAATGCTCCTTGAAATGAAAACCAAGAAGACCTTCCATGACCAAACCAAGGGTCTTGAGCCCCACTAGACCATCACTTTTACATAAAATAATCCCATGCTTGGCATTCACAATGAAAAAAGACCCCTCCTTTTTAGTACATCTAATATGGAACACTATAGAGGATCCGTACGGTAACAACTAGCTCCAACTATGGGAAATGTGCCTCTTTTGAAAGTGTGTGAAAACCCTTGAGTCATCTTGGACTTGTAGACCTACACATGTATCTAACAATAGCTTTGTCAAATGCATCGAAGGCATACACTTCCATACTGCCTTGTTCAAATCAAAATGAAATGTAATAAACAAGGGTTATGCATGGCAATAGTAAATGATGAAATCAAGATGCTCATGCAAAAAATTATGCAACCTACATATCTACTCTAAACATGGTGAGAAATAGGTCAAGTGAAATCATACCACCAGTGAAGCCACCTTAACATGTTATTCATGCTATTGCTTCTTCCCTTGTCTTTGATGATAGTCCAAGACAAACCCATCAATGAAAAATTTAGCAAATGGCATTTCCTTTATCAGAATGGAGTTGCAATGATAGAAGAGATCATGGAACTGAATGCCTTCAAACCCTTTCCAACGAGAAAGGCCCTTTCTACAAGCCCCTTATATCCAATCTTGAGTTGGGGCTTAAGAACAAACTGCCTTCATTATTAATATGCTCTTCAAAACTTATGTGTTGCCGCAAATAACTTTCAAAACCAGGAGGGAACCTTGGAAAACATGGCTGCAAAAGAGATATCAAATCTACCCTACGAGAGGGAACACTTCGTTGCTTTGACCCTATGATAAAACCATCTTCTTTTTGTCCAAAACATACATTATTCCCCATAAGACACAACTAAGAAAAACTATAGAAATCCACCATAGGAGAGGGTAAACCTGATTGTTCAACCTCTGCAACATAAGTATCCATATGCAACCCCATATCCTCATCAACAATGAGTAAACATGGTTGAACCAAATAAGACATCTCATCGAATATTGGTTCTCCAAGATATTCAAAGTTTACAATTACCTCATTGGAAGAATCATAAACATGATCCCCAACAAATTTCCAATAATCCATAATAATATTATGCTCATTAAGAAAACGGACATCATTTCATCTTTGGTAAGCATCATTAATAGCAAAAGGATCCCCGCACTTGTCATCCTCAAAATTTTCGTCTTCAAAAGTAAAATAGAGAGGCATGCTCATTGAACCTTCATCATGAGGGGAACAAGGCGAAGCATCAACTACATCAACCATGTTCTCAACACCCCTTTTCAATCGGAAATGGTTCTTCGAGAGATTCTTCATTTTCTTTTGGATCTTTATGAAAACCTTTGACAAAATATTCTTCATGTTGTTTCAAATAGGTGTAAAACTCCACTCTGTATTGATAATCTCTTCACTTCTAACTGGCGGGAAAAAATCACGGATCTCTTCCTTGGAACATATATGACTCAAAAAATTAAGCACAACACTCTTGACCCTCGAAAAATCATAGATTGGAGGGATAAGAGAGCTCCAACAAGCATCGTCCTCTTTGCCACACACAAAAATCCTACCACTATCTTCCAAAAAGCCCAAGGGTTTGTAGGAATCTTGGAAACAATGATAAGGATAACTCGCCATTTCTTTGCTTTCTTCAAATATGTCTTCTTATTTCTCATGCGCTTCTTGATTTTCAACATGGATTTCTTTGGCTTCATTTTTTGAGACACCTTTGTCTTCATATTCAAAAGCACCATTATTTCCAATCATAAGGTTAAAGATGTCATATTCCTTGGCTTATTCAACAAAATATTGAATGGAATATTATTCAACAATGGCTTCTTCATGAGAGCTTTCTAGGAATTGATATTCATAATTATCTTCATCTTTGAGGGATGAACTAGAAGTGTCTTTGTCAATGAGATATCCAATAACCCCTCTGAAATAAGTATCCCCCTCTCACAAAAAAACCTTGATAAATTCTTCAAGCAAGCGAATTCCTTTCTTAGGAAGCTCGTCATTTGATTCATATACATCGTCATCCATCAAGTCGAAAGACAACATGAACATCTTCATCTTGACATCTTGATGAACCACTTTTAAATCTTAAATACCCCACATGAATGACGTAGCATGCCACTTAGTTGAATCCTCATGCCCATGAAATTTTGGGATGCTCTTATTCCAATCATCCTTCACCAAACCATAGCCATGGAGTTTATTAGGATATCTCGGGACCCCCAAGAAATCCAGTGGAACAAACCATTAATCATGTATCCATTCTTCATCATAAAATGCCATATCATCCTTTTATTGATGCCAAAAATGTGTGGAGTTTCCAGAATGAGCTCTTCTTCTTAACTGACAGATATGCTCACCCCCACACACAATAATGTGATTAATAGTTGAGGTTTATGTCTCAAAGTGCACTTATTTGTTTTATTTCCTCATCAAAATACAAAGCAAAAACCTACATCAACTTTCTTACCAAATTTGTCATTCTTGTCGAAATGAGTGAACTAGACTTGGGACCCCTTGCACTGGAATGTCGTCAAGTTTTCTTTGAGTCCATGACAATGGCGTCAAAAAATGTTTCCTCGAAATCTAGTACCCTGTCAATCATGTAACTAGGACCGGTGTTAAAGATTGACAACTATTCGAGAGAAGCACATAATGTCTCTAAAATGCTATCTTGCATCATTTTAGGCATGTTCCTTGGGCCATGGGAGGCTTTTCGAACAAGGTAAGAATAGATATGTATGATATTAAATATAAACAAATATATATGTACAAGAACTTCTATTTGTAGACCCGTGCTTTATCGAAGTTAATAAATGATATACAATAAATGCTTAATTGATTTAAAAAGTTTATGAGCAACAAATCTTATATGTTGGATAAGTTACAAGATAAATCACTTTTTTTCTGCAGTAAAATCTAGCAAGATAAAAATGAGTAAAACCCAAAATCAACCGTGAAAATACCCTGACAAGTACCTCTCGACGATCAACAAGAAGAGGAGAATCATTCCCCCATAGGGAACCCTCTTTCTAACAGATGCATTTTGAGTTTAGGAGACAATTTCACTTTAAGTTCTGTAATTAAATATTGTAAGTGCTGAACAAATATATTTAGGGCTTCAAATCCCCTATGGTCACCCCGAATGACTTCAAAATGGTATGGGAATGGGAATGGTATGGGAATGACAATAATTTAATAAAAATAAAATTCGAATGAAGATAAGGGAATAAGACCTAAGCATCGTCCTTAAAGGCACCGAAAAATTGTGACTAGCGTTCCTCTCAAGAATTGACAATCCAATTTTGTATGAATTAGGGAAAAACCAATAAACCCTATGTTGTGTTGGTTTTGAATGAATTAGAGAGAAAAGAGGTGCCAAAGGCCCAACAAGAGAGACCTTCCAAGAAGGGATGTCTCACTTACAACACTATGCTATTATGCATAACAAACCATAATTTACCCTTACTTTGGATGTCTCTGACAATGCAAAACAAGAGAACCAAAGCTCTTGCCACAAAAGAAGAAGAAAGGTGAAGAGAGTAACCCTCCCGACAATCCTTTCCCTTAGAAAAAGCCTTGCAAGAAAGTATTTCAGCCTTTAAACACTAAAAATCACAACATGAAACCCTTGGATGCTCAAGAAGAGAGGTGCACACCACATTTGCTCAAGTAGGCTAGAAGAAAAAGATAAATAATTTTATTTAATCACATCATCTTGTATTACAAATGAAGGAGGAGTGCTTGTTTATAAGTGACAAGACATGGATTTTCGAAAAAGACACATTTCCACTCCTCTATGTCGACCTACCTAAAATGTCTTAAAATTACTTAAAATTATTTTTTTAGGGTTTGCCACCCACAAGCCGGGGACTAAACCCCATAAAACATGAAATAATGATAAAAATGATAAAGTGTTTCTACATGATGAAACATAGAGCCTATAAGGAGGACATCATGCCCTATTTAACCCCAAGATTGTGTTTTTTCCCTCAATGCTCTTTAGGTGGTATGACCTCTTGAAGCTTGCAAAGAAGGTGTACAATTTGTCATTGATGACTCTAGGATGACCAAGAGGAAGAGGTTGTGCAAATAAAATAGGTTTAAGGGGGTATCCACGAGATGTGCTAGGGAAGGCATGACAACCCTTACATTCGCAATCGCCTTCTACATAACAGGAATATAAGTGTGGTTAGGAGCCCCTAATCCATGTGCCCTAATGGAGTCACATCTCAAGAAACACTCCAACACCAATCCAAAGCATAAATGCCCAACATGATGGGGGATTTCCACCCATCAAGGGGTAGTTAGCAAAGCCACTAAACCAATACTCCCTAAAATGAAAACCAAGAAGACTTGTCATAACCAGACCAAGGGTCTTGAGCCCCACTAGGCCATCACTTTTACATAAAAGAAGTCCCAACTTGGCCCTTACAATGGAAAAGGGCATCTCGTCTTTGGTACATCTGATATGGCACACTGCAAAGGATCTGAAGGGTAACATAGCCTTTGTGGTTTGTGATCATTGTAGGTGTTTTAAGTTTATGTTTGGAATTTTATTGTAAAAAATTTGGAGCTATGTAGATGATTTTGACTTTTTAAGTTATTATTGATTGAATCATACAATGTAATCTTTAGTTGGCTCACAACTTTTCATTGTCCGCAATCCTTTTTTTACTGAAGAAACTGTGCCCTTAAAAACCCATGTTGAGATTCCAACAATTCCAATTGTATATTAGCATAATTGTTTGATCAATCACAAAATAGAATGAAGAAAGTTTTAAAATTTATTTTAATTTTCGAATAATTCAATTTAATAGATTGTTTTATTTAAACATAAAAAAACTGATAAAAAATTACAACTTGAAATTAAACCAATACAAAATCTAATCACTTTAACTTGTAAATGAAAAACATTTTCATTACTATAAATTAATAATATGTTTTCAAGTATATATAAATACTTTTAATTAATATATATAGATACTATCTTCGTGTGTATATATATATATATATATATAACTTTAGATTTAGATTAACATTATACATATACTTAATTTAAAATAATAATAAAAAATTTTAAATCTTAAATGTCAAGCAAAGACTACTAATTAGAGTATGATAATATTCATCAATTTTCTTTATTTACATAAAGAAAACTGTAATACATATACACATTGTTATTTCACTCTCTTTGGCTAAAGCAAAGATAATATTTAAAAATACTTCCAAAATTTTCACAAATATTGATTTGTTTTCTTGTGTGTTGCTTTAGTTAAACTTTCCTGTTTGATTTGTTTTGGACTATCCATGTGTATCAATGTCACATTAATTGATTGTGTAGCTCGTGAAAGGTGAATAAATTGATATAAATCCATCTTGGTTATAGAACAAGATTTGTACATTCCATCTAAGGATGAACTAAAAGTTATAAAATAAACAAGATAAATAAAGAGTCTTAGTCGCTTACTGAAAAAGCCTCGTGGATTAAGTTGACTCCGTTTGAACATTCTAAAAGTGATCTAGGAAAAAGGTGGGAAGCTAAAAGGGGAAGATTTAAATCTAATAATTTAGATGTGGCAGTGTCTTTGAAGGACAATCATCTCAATCCTCCCTTTTTTCAATGAAAGTGTTATCGTGGAATATTTAGAGACTTCAATTTGTTGGTAATAATAATAATTTCTCACGAATAATAATAATAGGATATTAAAATGAAAGCAAAAAAACATATATTTGTTAAACGACAATTTGTCAGGTAAATGAAAGGGACCATTGTCATTGCCTTACTTATGTTCAACCTTTTTAATGACATGTTTATGTTTGTTGTTTTCTTATATTTGGTAGTACTTTTATATATATTGATTGGTTCATAGCAATTATTCGGTTAATAAGAAGAATGGATATTCTCTAATCACAATAACTTAGGTGAAGGGATGCTTTAAAGAATATAAGATGCTTTTATCACCTTGTATATCTCAAATCGAATAGTTGTAGCTTGCTCATATTCAATAAGAGCAATATAATGTAAAATAGTTATTTGTTTCATATCAACATGGAATTTCTAAACAATATCTATCATATGTTTGAAAAGGGGTGAAGTGCATCACTATTTATGCATGGTTTTTTTTAGGTTTGCATTATTTAAGAATCCAAACACTATTGAGATGCAAACTTTGAAAGCTCCCAAAGTTTATAGAAGTTGAATTTATTCACATGGGAGTTCTCTTTTTCCAAGGAAAACCTTGTGGGGAAACCCAAGAGATGTCTCCCCACATTTGTGGATGTTATCCCTAGTAAACTTGTCAGTGTAGACTAGTACACCTTGCCCAGGGAGATTCAAACCCTTCAAGCATACTAGCATGGAACTAGCCAAAGGAAGACAACAAAATTTGCAACAACCAATTGAGCTAACCCCTTGGGCTATTCACATGGGAAGTATTGTGAAAGTCAATATGATTATTATTTATGCTCCCACTAATATGCAAGGGGAACTTGTTTGTTGGGAGATCTTAAAATCAATCATCCCACATAAATAAACATCTCACTAATATATTAGGGGGAGATTTTAATACAATTGTATCCTTATAAGGAACAATGGGGGTTTATGAATGATTGATGAGGTTGGGATTGAATTGTAGGAGATGATCCAACACCTTCACCTACTGGATATATTCCTAAAGAATGGTCTATTTACTGGAATAAAAAAGATGCGTGAAGAATTTGACAACAATAAGCCTTTACATAATTATATGTGATGAATAGATATTCAATGATGACATAGTGGTGGAGGTTAACACTCTTCTCAAGGAAAGTTGGGATTATTAGTTGGTCCTTCTCCATTCTTCAAACCAATGCAGGTCTTGAAGATGTGGTTCACAAACTCGTATTTAATCCCAACATCCAACATTGTCTGTCTATAGAAAAAAACCCAAGGATAATTCAAAATGTTTGAGCTCTAACAAACACTAAAGACATTGAAGAAGAACCACAAAGAATGGAATCAATCAATATTTAGGAACATCTTCTAACACAAACAACGATTTGAAGAAAGTACAAAGACATGTACACAAATTTATTGAAAAATTGTCTTTTCCTATATTTGGAGTTACATGAGAAACAACTTGTTGGATAAATGGGATGGATAGGGTCATCACGAGGAGATATTTTGGACAAAGATATATTGAGATTGATTCTCTAGGTTATAAATAAATAATAAATAAATAGTCATCATGAGAAATAACAATGTTTGGATCACTCGATTAACAATGGACTAAGGAGATGAAATTGAGTAGCCACCAAATATTGAAGAAGAACAACCAAACTAAATAAAAAGACTTATTGTGAAACTTAATGATTATTAACAAGAAGGCATTAGACAAATTTGTGGTAATATTCCAAAGTTTATATCATAGGATCAAATTGATCCTTCAAAGGGGAGGTGTATAAGAAAGAGGTAAAGCATGTTTCTTTTGACTTGTCCAAGGGAAAATATTATATCCCAATTGGTTTCCCCTTTGAATTTATTTAGAAGTGTTGGGGTATATTAGGTGAGGATATATTGAATCTCTTAAGTGTTAGGTTAATCTTAACTTGGTTAAAGAGTCAAAGATGGGTTTACCATTAGCGGTTTACCGAGTAAGTGTTTTGGGTAACCCATGGTTGTAGCATGTGATGAGGCCTATTTAAAGGCTTGAATAAATCCATTGTAAGATTCCTAAAGTGGTTGATGTTGGAAGTAGTTAAGACTGATAGATATCTAAGTAGTGTTGGTTTTCCCTATGCATGGTTTTTAGGGTAAAAGTACTTCTTCCTCTTACGTGTTTATTTTTGTGCATTATTATTATTTTCTAACATGTGGTATCAGAGTGAGGTTATCCTAAGATCCTCACGAGAGTGGTTTGGGTTTTAATGTCGAAGAAGTATGTGGAGTATATGCAACATTGACGGAAGAAGCACATGGAATATAGTGGATGAAGTACCTAGTTAAGGAGTTTTTGATTCTGTTCACTGTAGTAGAGATGGATTCAAGTGAAGAAGCACGTGGATATTTCTTGTGTTACATACTCTTGTAAGCATTTTTTGTGGAGTTGGTTCTAATCACAATGTAAATAGGCATATGACTGCAAGATCTAGTTAGGCATGTGTACCCTAGTTAATTGGGTCACCTATGTAAAGTCTAGATGTGGATTTAGGTGGACTAGAGGGGGGGCCATGTTGTTATTCCCAATACATGTTAAAAAATTTGAGAGGGAGTAACGCTTACCCCATGTCAAATTTAAAGGGGGGAATGTTAGATTAATCTTGAGTTGTTTATAAAGTTATTAAAGATAACCTTGAGTTAGTCAATAATGGGTTTACTATCAGTGGTTTACTAACCCATGGTTTTAGCATGTGAAGAAACATATTTAAATGCTTGAGTACTCCATTGTAAGATGCCTAAAGTGGTTGATGGTTTTCCCTATATAAGGTTTCTAGGGTAACAATACTTCTTCCTCTTATGTACTTGTGCATTATTATTATTTTATAACATAAAGGAATCTAGGACTATCAAAACAATGTTGCAAGATTTAAATGCCACCTTTATTCACCCTTTATTACCCTCATTTTGAAGGAAGAAAGTGATAGATATGTAGACAAGTTTCAATATATCTCTCTCTCCACTATTGTCCACAATATTATTTGAAAGGTTATTGCAAATAAATCAAATCCTAGTCGAATCAAGTTATATCCATGGAGTAAGGAGGCGTTACAAGGGAAAGAGTAATTGTTAGTTAGGAAACTATCCCTTCCATAAAAGATATGAAAATTTTAGGAATGGCAATAAAAAAATACATGTATAAAGTGTATGATTATTTAAATTGCGATTATCTAAAATTTGTTCTGTTGTATTTGGATTTAATGAGAACTAGGTTAGATGGGTAATGAATTGCATAGCTTTAGTCCTTATCTCCATTCTTGTTACTATAGTTTCCACATCCTCTTTGAACCTAAGTTGAGGCATTCACCTCTGAGACTTAATGTCTCCCTACCTTTTCATATCATTGACTAAAGGACTAGGTACATCTTTGAAAGTAAGACAATTATTCAAGAATTTTAAGGGAAATAGTAGTTTTTCCAACACTAAACACATCTCTTATTTCCAATTTGTGGATATTACTATGTTGCTTGGGGAAGCATCAATTCAAGAGGAAAAAATGCTTAAGAATGGCCTAGATCTATTTGGCCAAGCCTTGTGAGGACAACTCATTTAAGGAAAGTTCATTTTTTATTTAATACCAAGTTGGATGTACAACTACATTTTTGTTAGATTCTCAAATTCCAAAGAACTGCTCTCCCCACCAAATATTTTAGGATTTTGCTTGCGGATAATTGTATCCTATGGAGAGGTCATTAAAAAGACTCAACCTTAGCTAAATAGTTGAACATTTAGAACAATTTCCATATCTAGAATGACCCTTCCCATAAACACATTCTTTAAGAAATTATAATTTATATATTCTTATACATGGTTGTTTCATATAAGGTGACCAAGGAATTTGAGAAATTCAAAAATGATTTTGTGTAGGGAGGAGCAAGAATGGATAATCAATTGTTATTACTATAATGGAAAAAAAAATTTCAACCAAAAATAAGAGGAGGGTTTTGGCACCTACAACTAAATGTAATGAATAGACCACTTATTGGCAAGCTTACTTAGATATGAGAAATGGAGCATGAGTTGTTATAAGATTGTTGTTTAGAAGGAAGTATTCTCCAGAAGTGGATTTGAGGAATTTTATTTTCCTATAGTTAATTAACTTGAGCTATTTCAACTCTAATAATGTCAAAAAAAATTATGCAAATAGTGAAGTACTATGAATTATGGGTTATTAGAGATGGTCATTCTATGTTGTTTTGGGAGATGCAAAGTTACCAACATACACCCCTAGTTAGACAAGAATATTTTTATGGGATCCAAAATACCTTCTTGGATGCTAGATGGAAATATGTACATCAACATTGGATTTAAGATACTCATATTTGAAAGGTGAATCTCTTCACTATATCTTGAACCTCCCAAAATTATTAACCATGATCTATTTTGAAAGAGGAAAACAAAGGTTACAGAATTACTTCAAATGAGACTCACCACTATTAAGAAAGGATTGGGTTGTTGGAGGCGTGGATTAACTAGAGATGGGAGATATTTCATGAAACAAGCTTACAAATCTCTCTTTAATTAATATCTTAACATGCATAAATGAGAATGGAATAGAATTTGGAATTCGGGAACATGTCCTAAAACAATTGCTTTCATTTGGCTACATCGATGGAAAAGGATATGCACTTTAGACAACTTGACCTAAAGTGTTTTTTATTGGCATTATTTTCATGTGATTTATAATCAAGTAGAGGAAATAATGGACCATATATTTGTGTCTTGATCATTGGAAAAGTCTTGTTAGGATTGCACCATGTACAAGATGATACAAAGTGGAGGTAGTTTCCAACAAAGTAACAAGATGATATGTTGATGCCCCAAATGTGAGTTTAAGAATTGAAACATATATCATATAAGGACCTCTTCCCTATTTCGATTATTTGGAATGTATAGAAAAATAGAAATTAAAGGCTTTTACAAGGCCTTGTATGAGCATTGTCCCTCATCTTTCAACATGTAGAAAGACATTTATGAGAAACCATACACCTTGAGGCCCAGGAATAAGTGAATTTAAACTTAATAGAAAATAGAATATTCAGTATTGGTGATATCTCCATCATTCACCCAAGCTCGATGGGATCCCTTAGAGACCTAAGAGCCTTTTGTCCTAAAGCTAGATTTTGATGGGACCTTGAGGTGAAACTTGAGAATGATAAGAATTGGGGGATATTTCAAATCATCAGGAACATCCTCTAGTAGTTTATGTAACCAATACCATAATAGATACCAATAAATATAGAGAGATACAAGTACTGGAATGTGGTCTCTATTTAGCTTTTCCCATTGGAGTTTGAGGAAATTACAAGTTAAAGGAGATTTTAAAATCATTACAAATATTTTCAAAAAATTATATTACTTCACCTAGTTATGCTATGAAGATTCATGGGCATCGCCCCCCCAAACATGAATATAATTGAGACATATTAATAAAATGTGATCACTACCCATATTTATGGGGGTAAAACTACAATTTTTTTTGGTTTGGTGTCAAGAGTCATATGGATCAAGTGGGATTGACCTCAAATTGGGAGGATTTCTTTAAACATTTAGTTGATATAATATTTAAAGGATATCAATGATGATATAGGTGAGAGAACATGTACCAAGATTTTCAAGTAAGAATATCCTCGAGGAATGTATAGGAGTCTCAATCTAGAATTGATATGGTAAGAAGAGTAGGACCTAGAGGTTCTAATTTGATGATAGGGATAAATAGGAAACTAGAAAGATTGGCATCATTAGACTTGGGGGATCATGAATTTGATTCTCAATTGTGTCAAGTTAGTAGGTTTTATAAGAGAGATAATTGGACCATGAATCCCATCAAATTTGATATATGGAATTAACATTGAGGCTTCTGTTGGGGTAAGGTTGTAACATGAGTCAATACGCCTAAACTCTAATCATGAATATTCAATTGAAAGTGATTTTGATATAATTATTGTAGGTAATCAAGTTTTGGTACTGATCGTAAGTGGGATGATTAATGCTTTACCCTTCCTTATTATGATATAATGTTTTTCATCCTTGGACCTTCATTATGAGGTGGAATTATGAGCCCCTTGCCATAGTTTATTCTTAACTTTAAATGTCATCCCGTACTTTGTATCTCTTGTATCTTAGCATTATATACTCCATAATCATTAAGTCCTATGCTTGACCAAGTTATGTACTTATAGTTTATGTAATATTTTTTAACTAAGTATGATATAGTGTTGTATTGTGGTCCTAATAGAATGATTAGGTACCCTGGTTTGTTATATGGTGGTGTTCTTCATTATACTATATAATGTACATTTGTGTGTCAATCAATCGATTTGTCTCTTTGGCTTTTTATGCCTTATTTCTTTTAGTACATGTTCATCTTGTGCAAGGTACCTAATAATACAATTATGACCATACTACAACAATATATCATAGTTACAAATTATAACATAAAGTATGAATAAATAGATAAGGTAGTCCAACATAGGAATTAATGATTAGGGATGATATAATGATAACAATAGCCCTCTTTAATCATAAGTCTACACAAATAACCAACTTTATAACAAGAAACTCACACAAGAAATTGGTCCCATACCATGGTGTTCAATTAGGAACTCATGGTCTAATCCTCAAGAGCACTTATGAAAAGATTCATGATAAATTTCCTGGAATGTTGGAACAATGTAAATCTATAAAATATCACTGTGCAATTGGGTGGCCCAAAATACTGTAAGTGCCCACTGTGAAAGTGAACTCCAAAGTGAGAGAAAAGCTCGTAAGTAGAGAAGTCAATAAGGTGTAAATATTGACACATCTCAAAACCATTATCGAGAGAAGTGAGAAACTACAAATATCACATAACCCTAAAATTCCAATGAAATGCTTGATATCCCTATTCCAAATTGTGACATCTTCCTTGAAAAAATCAAAAGAACCTATGTAAAAATTTTCCCTACAATGTTTGAAGACTAGCTGTGTAAAGTCCAAATACAAAATATAAAGACTATCAATGTGGATGAAGGAAGTTCACCAAATGTTCTCTAAAAGAACTAGCACATAAAAATATTGTCTTTCCATTCTAACAAAAATTGTGTTGAAGAACATTCCAAAATACTATATATGTAAGTCCAAAAGATTGCATCAAAGTCTAAAATCCTCTATTCAATTAGATAAGAACCAACTCCACAATGGATGGATCATATCGTAGACCAAAATATTGTAACTAGGATGGTACAATTTGCAAAGTATGAATAATTTTGAAACCTATAATTATGTGTTGAGAAATAATCCAAGTAAGACTTTGGAATTGCTCATGATAAGTTTTGAACAAAACTTAATTTTTATGTCTAGTACAAACTTTGGATCAACTAGAAAATTCTAAAAGTAATCTCCAAAGTTGTTGAGAATATTTCAAACAAATCCAATAAACATTTCATAAAACACCAAGTATTTGAAATATCTTAAAGGAAGTATGACACAATCTCCAAAAGGAAGTGTTGCAACACCTTCTAGTGTCAGATAACTATTGAGACGGAATCAATCTCCAAAATGAAGTGTAGAAAAAAATCAGAAATGTCACAAAATAAACTACAATAAATCTAGCCAACTCTACATGCCACAACTGAAAATCATGTATAAATAATAATCCAGATCATCAAACCAACTCCTAATGTTTAATTAATCTATGTGATAACTGTTAGCGCATGGGAAGACTCAAGGTTCATAATTAATCTTGCCAACAAAGCCCTATGTTATATTTTAAACATTAAGCTAGCATTTCATTAGGATCTTTAACTGAGAGAACAACAAGCACAACAATCAAACACAAGAGACAGTGAACATAGTGTTTTTCCTTGGGGAAACCATAAATGGAGAAAACCCCACAACTTCCTCAGAGATAGAATCAACACCAAAGTGAAACCCAAAAACAGTAAGATAATCTCCCGACAGTAGTAACCTCTTTCTTCCTTCCCCCAGTGTCTTTCTCTTCCTCAGCTATGCGCTACAACTGAGTGTGGATGAGTGTGTGATAAATACAGAGGCCAACTCTCTATTTATACTAATTCCCGACATGACTAAAACCCTACTAGGGCCGACCTCTCTAGGAGAGTCTAATAACCCTGGTGCCCCAAAACTGTGGGGACTTTAACCCTTAGACGGTAGGAGGGTTACCCATAATGACTTGACATGACTTGTTTACATTATATATCCTCCTGATAGGAACATTGGGGCATGACATGACACAAGTACATCCCGGAATAAACATCGGGTTACAATAGATAAGAAATACAAGTGAATACATTCCGAAGTTACAATTACATCAACACTCCCTCTTAACTAGGAAGGTATTCTCTCGACACAATGTTCATCACTGGTCTTCTTCTCTAGATCATCTCATCATCTGCATCTTCAAGTCATCTTCGTCTTCAAGTCATCTTCGTCTTCAAGTCATCTTCATCTTCAAGTCATCTTCACTTGGATCTGGATCATCACTAGATCTGGATCATCATCACTGGATCTAGATCATCACTCGATCTGGATCATCATCACTGGAGCATCATCTCTGGATCTAGATCATCTCTGCTAGATCATCAACACTGAATCTTCATAGGTGCTATCTCATGATTCTTCTCGTCACAGGAATTTCTACAGAGCCAGCCCTTTTTCATGATGGATGTAGGCCTAGCCACCATGTAGGTCTTCTTCAACACTTATATCTGACACTTAAGTCAGAATGGCCCGCCCAACACTTACATCTGATCATGTAGGAACCAATCCTATAATCACATCAGAAAGGCAACGCCCAACACTCACATCTGACCATGTGGTAACATAGCCCACAACCCTTTTAGAAGGCTCAACACTCACATTCTTTCAACCAATGATCGAAAAGGCCTAGCACTTACACTTGGCCATGTGAGGAACCAATCATCCATGCCAAAAGGTTCTGCACTTACATCTAACAACCAATGTCAGAAAGGCTCAGCACTTACATCCGTTCAACCAATGATCAGGAAAGGCCCAGCACTTACATGTGTTCAACCAATGATCAGGAAAGGCTCAACACTTATATTCGACCATGCAAGGAACCAATCCTTCATGTCGAAAGAGCTCTACACTTACATCCGACACATGCGAGGAACCAATCCAACATGCATGTTCGAAAAGGCATGCACTCACATTTGATCTTGTAGGAACCAATCCTACAGTCATATCAGAATGGCCCCTAGTCCCAGACTGAGCTACCTAATAATTGACCAGGTGCCTCCATTCCCAGAATGTCATTCAGCGCTTACTTCTGATCATGTAGGAACCAATCCTACAGTCACATCAGAATGGCTCAGCACTCACATTTGACATGGAAGGAACCAATCCTCTCACCATGACAAAATGGCTCAGCCCTTACATCTGACCATGGAAGGAACCAATCCTCTCACCATGTCAGAATGGCTATGGGTCTCATCATTTTCCCTTGGAGGAAACCTCGATCTGGAGAACACCAAGCTTCTCCCTAAAGTACTCGAACTTCACCCTAGCCAATGGCTTCGTCAATACATCAGCTATCTGTTCCTCCATCGCAACATACTGGAGCTTCACTGCTCCTCTCTGCTCTATATCCCTAATATAGTGATACTTGATCTCGATATGCTTCGACTTGTCATGGAGCATTGGATTCTCTGACAACTTCACACAACTCTGGTTGTCACAATGTATACAAGTAGCATCCATCTGGAGATCAAATAAATCAGACAGTCGCTTTCGCAACCATACTGCCTCACAACTAGCTGAACAAGTTGTGACATACTCTGCTTCAGCTGTACTCAGTGCCACATAGGATTGCTTCCTGCTAAACAAGAAATCACACCTAATCCCATACTGAAACAACACCCTGAAGTGCTCTTCCTATCGATGGCACTGCCTGCCCAATTTGAATCAACATAACCCTCCAGGTTAATCTTCTGATTTGCCTCATACTTGAGCCCATAATCAATTGTACCCCTCAGGTACCTCAAAATATGCTTTGCAGCAATCAAGTGAACATGTCTCAGATCTGTTAAGAACTGGCTCAAGGTGTTCACAGCAAAGCAAATGTCTGGTCTCGTGTTCGTCAGGTACACCAAGGACCCAATCACCTGACGATACATCGTAGCATCAACCGCTTCTGATGAAGCATCACTCAATAACTTCAGGTTCGATGCCATAGGTGTGGTCATGGCCTTGCAGTCCATCATCCCAAACCTCTTTAGGATATCTACTGCATACTTCCCTTATCCGAGGGAGATTCCATCCGCATTCTTCCACACCTCCATGCCTAGAAAATAATGCATCATACCCAAGTCCTTCATTTCGAACTCAACAACAAGGTTTCTCTTCATATCAACAATCAACCCATCCATACCTATTACAAACAGGTCATCTACATATAGTAGAAGCATCACTGGGTTGCCATCTTCAATCTTGTAGTAAAGGTTGGAATCTGCTTTACTCTTGGTAAATCCCAAACTGGATAGAAAGCTGTCAATTCTGCCGTACCATGTCCTGGGTGCCTGTTTCAAACTGTACAGGGATTTCTTCAATCTGTACACATGAGACTCCTTGTCATGTGTCTCAAAATCAAGTGGTTGTTCTACATACACTTCCTCTTCCACTACACCATTCAAGAAAGCAGTCTTGACATCCATTTGGTGTATCTTCCATTTCATTACTGTAGCCAAAGCAAGTACCGATCTGATGGAAGTGTATCTGGCTACAGGTACAAAGGTTTCTTCATAGTATATTCCTTCTTTTCTATGAGAAACCATGAGCCACGAATCTTTCCTTATATTTCTCTATGCTACCATCTTCAGCATGCTTGATCTTGTAGATCCATTTGGAAGTTACAACCGACTTTCCTTCTGGTCTTGGGACAACATCCCAAACATCGTTCTTCATGATCGATTGATACTCTTCGATCATAGCATCCTTCCATTCTTTCCGTTCTGCCGCTTCTTCATAACTGGAAGGTTATTCATTGATAAAGTCACATAGTAAATCTATATATCTGGAGCAAGATCTGGTTCTCTTCCTTTCTCTGTGATTCTCTTTTGGAGCCCCATATCTTTCTGCACCTTGGATAATTTCTCGTACCCAAGCAGGTTTCCTCTTGTGAGGATTCTTCTCCTGAGGTGGATCTAAAGGTCTTTGTGGTTCTTCAAATTCTTGATCTTCTTCTTGAATTTCTTCATTCATGGTTGTATCATGAATTCTGGGAGCTTATGATTCTTTAGGTTCTTCAACATGTCTCTTTCTAGATTTGTTGTAAGCTGTGTCTTCATTAATTGTTACATCCCCACTGATGTCGATATTCTTGTATCCTAGGAAGTATATTCTATAAGCCTTTGAGTTTTCAGAGTATCCCACAAATATACCCTTATTTCCTGAAGGATCTAGTTTAGTTCTCTTTTCTTTTGGAATGTGTATGTATACTGGACAATTGAATATTCTGAGATGGCTAACTTCTGGTTTCTTGCCGGAGAAGACTTCTTCAGGAGTCTTGCTCTTGAGTACTCTATGTGGAGTACGGTTCTGTACGTACATTGCTGTTCTAGTAGCTTCTGCCCATAAATGCATAGGAAGATCTTGATCATGAAGCATTTCTCTTGCAGCTTCCATGATGGTTCTATTCTTCCTTTCTGCAACCCTATTCTGTTGTGGATTGTAAGGAGTGGACAACTCCTTATTAATCCCTGATTCTTTGCATAAGTCTTTGAATTCATTTGATGTGAATTCTCCGCCATTATTTGATTGAAAAGTCTTGATCTTCTTTTCAGTGTGGTTCTCGATCAAGGCTTTGAATTCCTTGAACTTGCTAAAAACTTCATCTTTGTTCTTCAGGAAGTAAATCCATGTCTTCCTAGAAAAGTCATCAATGAAAGAAACATAGTATACATACCCGCTTAGTGAACTTAATGACATTGGTCTGCATACATCAGAGTGGATGATTTCCAAGATTCCTTTTGCTTTGATTTCGCTACTTGGAAATGTCTTATTTGTGTTCTTTCCTTTCGCACATCCTTTGCAGACCCCTTCATGTTTTGCTTGAATTTCTGGAAGACCTTCAACAACTTTGCTTGCAAGTGGTAGTGCTCTGTAATGCACATGTGCAAGCCTTCCGTGCCAAAGTTCATTTGGATTTACTGTGTCATGGACCATAGCTTGTTCTGGATGGCCCTTCAACTTGTATAAGCCTCCTTCTTGTTCTCCAATCACTATTGCATCATCAATAGTCTTTCCTTTTGGCCACATGAGGACTTGGACATCTACAAATGCAACCCTCACGCCTTTTGCATCCAATGCTGATATGGATAAAAGATTCTTCTTCAGTCTTGGTACAAACAAGACATCCTTCATTTTTATAGACTTTCCAGAGTCTAGCTTGTAGGAGGATTCACCACTGCCTTTTATGGGATATTGGTAGTCATCCCCAAGCTTTACCTTATGGGGTGAATTATGTTCGGATAGTTTCTCAAAGGATTCCTTGAAACCTGTCATGTGCTTGGAAGCCTCACTTTCAAATAGCCAATCTTTGCTTCCATGAGTGACAGTTCCCGTAAATGCGGAGATCAGAACATATTCATCTTCAATTTCTTGTTTTACTCTCTTCCTGGGAGGATCATCATCCTCAGCATTGTGAGCATGATGTCTTCTTTTGGAGTTCCTCTTCTTCATGGATCCATTCTTATTCTTGGGACAATTTCTAGCAAAGTGTCTTATTTCATCGCATGTATAACATCTAATTCTGGATGAATCCCTTCTAATAACATTATTTTTCTGATGAGAATGCTTACCGTGATGATGATGATTTTCCCTTCTTCCTTTCTTGGAGTGTACTGTGAGAGCTTGATCTTCACTTCCCATCTTTTCTTCTTGAGCTATTATTCGAGCTTCTTCTTGAGAACATTCTTCCCACATTTTACTGAACTTGACCAACTTCTTTCTAACACATATTCCTTGTATGAAAGAATCCCATGACCTAGGGAGGCCATTCAATGTTGTCATCACAATTTCTGCATTCTCCACTTCTTCATCTACAGCTTCTAGTTATTCTTTGATCTAGGAGATCCTTGTGAAGTATGACTGGATGGTCTCCTCATTCTGGATCTTGACATTCTTCAACTGGTTCCTTAGAGTCATCTTCTGATTGATGTTCTTCCCTTCAAACAGTTTGGTTAGGGCATCAAACATGGCTTTAGGTGTCTTCAGGGAGGACACCTATGGAATGAGGTGATCCTTGATAGAATTTGCAATGATCCTCTTTGCCATAACCAACTTCTTCTTATGTAAGGCCTTGGCCTCATCTCCCTATGGAACTGGAACCTCCTCATGGATGTAGGAGTCCAACTCATTTTCTTCCAGGACTAGAGAGATCCTATACTTCCAGGCTCGAAAGTTATCAGCTCCCTCAAGCTTTTCATCAAGCTTGGTATGATGAGACATCTTAACTGAGAACCTGAAATGGAAATACAAAAGATTTAGATCTTACTAGGTCAAGATGCCGGATCTGGATTTGGAGTTGAAATCCTGCAGTGCTGGTTCAGGAGCAGATTAGGGTTTTGCTTTTCCGGAGTTCTGTCCAACCAAATGCTTTGAATTTGATCCCTAACTTTGATTTTGGGGAGGAGATCAATCCAGGCCTAGGCTCACTGAAAAATTCCTCTTATGTGAAAATCCCTAATTTCCGGTAGTAGTGTTGGGTCCAAAATTGAAAAACCTCAGAATTGGATTCTGTTTCGACAGAAAGATGCGCCCTAGGGAGGAGAGTTATTCCACCCTACTTTTGCTTAAAATCTGTGGAGAGAGATCCACAAAATAGGAATCCCTAGTTCCCGCAGCTGCACAGTGTCTTCTTCTCAGGTTAGTTCTGATCCCATGTTAGATTTTAAACATTAAGCTAGCATTTCATTAGGATCTTTAATTGATAGAACAACAAGCATAGCAATCAAACACAAGAGACAATGAACACAGTGTTTTTCCTCGGGGAAACCATAAATGGAGAAAACCCTGCAACTTCATCAGAGATAGAATCAACACCAAAGTGAAACCCAAAAATAGTAAGATAATCTCCTGACAGCAGTAACCTCTTTCTTCCTTGCCCCTGTGTCTTTCTCTTCCTCAACTATGCACTACAACTGAGTGTGGATGAGTGTGTGATAAATAGAGAGGCCAACTCTCTATTTATAGTAATTCCTGACATGACTAAAACCCTACTAGGGCCGACCTCTCTAGGAGAGTTTAATAACCCTAGTGCCCCGGAACTGCAGGGACTTTAACCCTTAGACAATAGGAGGGTTACCCACAATGACTCGACATGACTTGTTTACATCATAGATCCTCCCGATAGGAACATCGGTGCATGACATGACACAAGTACATCCTGGAATAAACATTGGGTTACAATAGATAAGAAATACAAGTGAATACATTCCAAAGTTACAATTACATCAACACCCTAAACACTGGCCCTTTCAACATCACCTGTAAGCAGGCAAAGTCTCACCCGAGGTATCAAGGGGGAATGCAGGAACCAATCTTCCATAGTGCTAAAGGGATGGAAACATGCATTCAATATATCTACTATCTACTTCGCAATATAACATACTCATCCATGGAAATAAATAACACATCCATCATAGTAACATAATATGTCATCCACATGCGCATCAAATGTAAACATTCATCACATTCGGTATAAGTGCAAGTGTTTGAATAGGGATACTCATTCTCATTATCAATAGGATAGTCTTACATAACCAGCCCAATTCACGTCATTAATCTGTTACAATCTTCAATAGCCCAACATTACACAACAAAACATAATCACCTTCTATCATAAGCTAACATTATGTTGTCGCCTTTCACACACCTGGGGGTTAAGCACAACAGAAATATTCAAGTTGCTGGGTGTGTCCTTGGGGGGAAGTCTTGAGTCAAGTACTATCACTTGATATTGAATCCTCCGTTTAGACCAACTCCTAACTAATCCAAGGGGGGTAGTCCCTAAGAAAGCATTCAACTAAGGATCTTTATATTTTAGTTGTTAATAACGAAATTAAGTTGTTTCAGGAGTTTTTTGGTAAATAATTCCGTCGCAAGACTGATGCAAAATTGTTTAAACATTAAACATCATATAGCATGAGTATATAAAGATTAATATTGACAAAAATGATAATCAGATGAAACTAAGATTGTTATGTGCTCAGATCAGTGCCAAATGGAGTAAAAATGCTGCTGAAAAGGAAATGTTTTGTAATGTGTCTAGGTCAGTTTTAATTATTAAAGATGAGTTGATTTAAGGAAAGGGGGATTCTCGATATACTTATGAAGTACTGAGAATATGTTCGGAGAGATGAAAAAATTGGTTCCTCACTCATAAATGTGGGTTGAATCGGAGACTCTGAGAAGGTGTTGAACACTACACCAACAAGGGTGTAGCCTAACTGTATCTTGAGGTCACTATTCAGTAGTTCCCGCTTCCTTTGAGAATTTTGCCCAATAATGTCAAAAGGTGTTGTGCTGGATTTTAACAATGTTTAGAAGGTTTTTGATTTTATTATTGTGACTTAATTATTTAGATGTGAAGAATTGATCAGTGCGCATTCTTGCTTTTGATTATTCCAAAGCTCAGGGTGAACTTGTGATGGGGAAGAGCATACACTGGAATGGAAAAATGTTTGTTCCAATTGTAAACTGAAGCAAAAATCTTGTGGCAACAAAATAAAACTAAATACTAAAAGAATCCATAAGATATGTGTCACTTTTTGATCATCCACCAATAATCGACAAGAAGCCTTTGGTTGGTGGAGAGAGCATACTTCGCGGAAACGAGCGAGAAAACAAAATTATTTAAACAATTTAAAAGATGGATATGAAAATAAATAAATAACTAATACAACCTTCAAATAAAGATTATTGTGTGCGTGTGATTGTTAGAAAAAATTCAAGCGACGAAAGAGACACTACCAATCCCCCAGGGGGAATGAGGCGTGGGTGCTGTGTAGACCACTTGCTTTCTTGATTACTTATGATTACAATATCATAAAAATGAAATTAAAATATTTATTAGACCTTGTAGAACATGTCTAAATATTTATACAACTTTATGGAGTGAAGGGGAATGAAGAAGAAGGGAAAACTGAGGGCTGTTTGGTGTCCCGGGAGACCCAACACTCGGATTATGAGCACAAATTCCTCCTATTTTTATTTAGGCCTACTAAAAAACATCAAGTTAAATTATTAGAATATGATGGAATGAATGAATAAAGGATAAAAACAAAAACTAAGTTCAGTACTTGCAAAAGATTGAAAAAAATTACTAGTTTTTAAAGCACTGAAATGACAACTTTAGACTCAACAAAAGATGATTCTTTTTAAGCACTTATAAATATAAATGATATGATATTCTAAATAAGTATATTGAAATTATCAGACTTTTAAATCATATATATCAAATTTTCATTATCAAACTATGTAACCAAAAAGAGGAGAGAGAATTGTTTTGAGAAGATGGAAAGCAACTTCAAGCCTCGCTTGATCTTCTTATGAAAACTTTGGAGAGGCTGTAGACATAAGATAAAACTTGAGAGATTGTCAAAGAGGAATAAGATACAACTAAGTTCAACTCCTCCTTTGAAAAAGTAACCTGCAAAAAAAAGCTATGAGAAACCCTTGCATAAAAAGTTAGATCTAGTGTACTAGAAAATAGGATATTAGAAAGAGTTGAAATACATTAACTGCATATTAACAACTACTCTCCTATCTCTTAAGATCAAAATATCAGTAAGCAATTTACAGTAGTAAATTCCTACTCTATGTGTCTTAGGATGACCTTCCAAGCTAGATCCAATAACAATTTTAAGCAAAAGGAAAAAGCAATTCAGAACTTTAACAATGTCACCTCAAATATTCGCAAGCAATCATCTCATAACACAGATTGGACCTCCAAAGTATGCAATTTTATTCATGAATATAGAAACAATATAAAATGGTATAGGTTTTTTACATCCATCCTTTACAAAAGGAGGAGAACCCTGCTTTTATAGCCACATAAGAGCTCAAACCCCAAGGGGGTCGCATTTGCCAAGTGGAGAGGAGGTTTAAGAGTTTGAGAAATGCATGGAAGGAAGTTATGAGTGTTGGGATGAAGGGATTCCACCTCAAAGGAGGTGAGCCACATGTATCAGGAGGTCTCCACCTCTCCCAACCACCTCAACCACATGAGGGATTATGCCCTTCTTTAGTGGAGAGCTTCTTGACACCTTAGAGAGAAGGTTGGAAATACTCTATAGGCTCATAAATTCCCCAAAAAAGACCCTCAACCAACCTTCCACCTCAGAGACAAATCCTAGACAAGATGCCTTTGATTTAGTATTGGGGCTTTCTCCTATTTTTCCATTTATTTGACCCTCTGAGCCATTTTGGAGAGAAAATCCAAATTAATAATTGAAAATTACTAATTTGACTCTCAAAAGTGGGTTTAGGGGTTAAGTTAGGTCTCTGGATCCAAAAAATGAGCACCCCCATGACCAAATTGGATCCCTAGGCCCAATTTTATGACCTTTTGAAAAATTACAATTAAAATACACCTTATCGATGATTTTATTAAAAAACTAAAAACTAAAACATCCTAGGAGGGAGTTATTGGATGTTCACAAAACTCTGGAAATATGACTAGCATGGCATGATACATAGACCCTAGGATTTAATAACCTTTATGAGAAAAAAGTTACAAAACTCACCATCCCGACTTTGGAGGACTTTGAGTGAAAAACTTGAAAATTATATGTCGCTTAAAACAACGCCATATAATTAACAAGGGAAAAAACAATCAAGGATGATGACCTTGATGACCAAGTCTAATAAGGCCAATCCTTTTACATAAAAGAACCTCATACTATGTCATTTATTACAATTCCCTCGAAAGGGTGTGAACATCCAAAAGAGGCCACAACCGACCCTGATGAAACCACGAAACTTCCGAGCACTGAGTAAGAACAAGTGATTTGTTCCAATCCTTGGTGGTTCACTTGAAAAGTCCCCTAAGTGAAACTTAGTGGATAACACATTCCACTACTTACTCTTTATCCTAAGATTTCTTACATATATATGCATCATAACAATTGGGCGGATGTAACAACCCTAGTATGAACCCCTGAGTTTATTATATGTAAAATGTAATTACAATGACTATGAGTGTCTGAAGGACTGGAACTCATTATGTATTATTATTTTATTAATAAAAATATAGAATTGGCTTCGGTGGTGACAACACGCTGAAGAGATAGGAGACAGGTGGATTCACTAGGGGAGTGGTAAGGGGGTTTGTAGATAGCCTAGTGGTTCATGTTTTAACCCTGCTATTACATGTTTACCAAAAGAAAGACCTTTGTCCCAAGTTTAAAAGCTTAAACCTCGTTTTAAACCCTAATCTTGTTTATTTGCTAAGTGTGTTTAGTGGAGGATTAGGTGGGGGGTGAGTTATGTCATTAACATGTTGCTCATGGATAAGATCCATGCAAAAGAAATTAATTGTCATTATGTCCTAGGGGTAAGGTGGTGAACAAGAGTGTGAAGAAAAAGGTGATGCACGAGTTTTCTTGGGGGGAGATCTCTGGTGGGTAGAGAGGGAGGAAGTAGTGTGTAGAGTGGAGTTCTATGCATGGGTGATACCGGGGAAGAATGCATGGGGCTGGTGCATGAGTATGAGGCCAAAACCAGAGAGGTCATGGGGTGGTGGAGCATGTATTGAGGTGAAATTAATATCCTTAAACCGTATTACCTTTGTGTTAACCTAAACTATTTTCTAGAACCATCTTTGTTGAACTATAATTGACTGTTGATTTGTGGTCAAGGAGATAGTAAATTATACATGAATTACCTCAGTGTAATTCCTGGCACTAAAAACAGTGATGGTTTTCACTGTGGTGCAAATGAGAAGAATCCACATTGGCAAATGTACGATTTGGCATGGAAATGGTTTTAGCCTGAGTTTCCTCGATGCTTGTAACTTTGTGTAATGTTCCCTTGACTTATGAGGAACGCCAAATGAGATTTCTTGTTATGGAGTGAAGCTTGGGTTAAGGGAAGAGTATTCTTGTGAATTCACAAGTCCCATCTTGGGGGTGGTCTCTGAGTGTTGAAATAATATAGGCCAAGCATAGACTTCCTATTAGGTGGAGTGTGGTAGCCACAAAGCAAATTGGTAGTTGTTCATGAATTTAGATAAGTGTTTGGAACTTTGTGTGAATGATTGTTACAATTATAAATATCTTGTTTGATAATCGAGTTGATGATGCATGTTCTTTGTGCTGAATGCATGTAATTTGATGGATCATTGATATGTTGTGATAGAAAAATCATTATATAGCCATTGTGTGAAGACAGAAAATGTGCATGATATGGATGTTAAATGCTCATTAATTGAAAATAATTCAATGGATAAAACTGTATGTTTCCATAGATGAATTATGGGTTAAAGGAATTATTATGTTATGGATTAAGCAATGCTCTCTTTGTGAGTTGTTGTTGTCTTAAGATTTTTTTATTTTTGGGTTTTATGGTTTAATTATGCCATTGTTACCTAGTTTTGTTAAGCTAAATGGTAAAGGGGTTGAGTGCTTAAGTCTTGGTTAATATTTGCACAACCCTGAAGTACTTAGTTTGGAAATATATGCTTATGAATTGATAGAATGATTGCTAGTTATGTCCTGAATGAAATTGTCAAATTGTTGTAGGCAGTGTTAAGGACTTATGAGGGTTGTTTCTTGTCTTGTTATCATGGAAGGAAAGACCCTAACTCTCCCTAGGTCCAATATCCCCCCAACACTCACATGTGGCTTGTCCCAAGCCACCGAATATTGGTGTTCTACTTGTGCATTTGGGACAACTTTACCTTGAAAATCTTTGAAGATTTTCATCACCTCTTCTATCTCTTGTTGCACATCTTCTTATACTTTTTGCAAGTTTTCCACAAGGTCAGAGCTAAGGTGTTTTGACAGTACGAGCCCTGCTACTTCCACTGCTCATTGCACCTTATGATGACCATAATGAATAATGTCTATAATCCTTTCTGATTTGGCCTGTAACTACGCATCTTTATCTTCCCGTTGTTGCTGTTGCATGTGCAACAAAACGTCACCTGCTGTTGGATTTTATTTATTTTTGTTGCCTTAGCCATCTTCTCTACTAAGGGTAGCTTTTTCACCTCCTTCTTCACATGAGTTACTTCTATCTCAGTTGTACACAACTCCTCTGCGACTTTCTATAGTTTGACGAAGTCGATCAAGGATTTCCAAGTATGAGAAAGTTGGTCTATAGCTTTAGCGCCTAATGACTCTGCTTCTTTGATTTTATCCATAGATTTTGCCGCTACTTTTCTTTTCTCTTCTATCATGTAAAGTTACCACTCTGGAGCGGTAGGATAGGCGAGATGGAAAAGTTCATCGACATCACCAATTTTGGAAAGATGAAGACGGAATCCCAAGTGCTTACCCGGGAATGATTTTCTTTGACTTCTTCCCTCTTAGAGGAAGACCATGTTCATCAACTTCTTCTTTGTTGATGAAGAAATATGTCATCTAATCATCTTCTCTATTTATTTGACAATGAAATATGCCATTTCATAGTTGTCTTTATTTTCTTCATGGAAATTAGCCATCTCATCTTCTTCGTTTAAACACCATCAGTGATTGCCTCACAAATTAGTGATTGGGGCCAGTCCTTTTGAAGTATTGTTGGGTCATAATCCCAATGTCTCACACTTGAGAATTTTTGGCTCCAAAGCTTGGTCCAGAATCCCCATTGATAAAAGAACAGATTTCCAAGCCCATATTAGTGAATGCATACTACTGGGATATGTTGAGGATGCTAAGGCATATAAATTGACTGAACTTGTAACCGAAAGGTGATTCATAGAGGGAAATGTGCATTTTGAAGAAGATCAATTGCATGATCCACCACAATCTGAAGCAGAAGAAGGTATAAACACTCTTTCATTTCCATTTGATGATGATGTATTGTCTAATGTTTCAGATTCAGAATATGAGGAATAATATTAGCATGATATTGATATTGAGTTTCAACCTCAAGAGTTTCTAGATACATATCCAACTCCTATTCCAAATCAGAGGCCTCAATGGGCCCAAAATCTCATTGAAGCAGCTAGGAATGTTAATGGGAATCCAGGAGACAAAAGAAGAACAGGGTCCCAGTATTAGAATGAACATGTTACACTCTCCCACAAAGTTTCGCTACCTTCAGGATGGTGCAACAAACTTCCATAGAGATGCTACATGATGGTAAGGATTGATCAACAATTGGGATCACTGAAGAACAAATTGGATCATGCCACTCTTCCTCCAGAAAAAAGAGACAAAGGAAAAATTCATCATATCGAAAGAAGATTGAAAAGTTCACGTGCACAGTTCCAGGATGCTAATGCACAGAAGAACCTAGATTTTCTATTACTGCTCCACAGAGTTGGAGATTGCAGCAATTTTTTCACAAGTTTTTGCTCAAAGAGAATTTTTTTCTCTTAAGCATGGAAGCTTGTTTCTTGATTACCTTCTTATTTTGAGGGGGGCAGGGTTTCCCATGAGGTTTTCCCCATTTTCCTTGTTTATTAAGCAATACTTTATTTCATTTATATTGTATGGGTGACTTTTTCCCTAGTTGCCAGGGCCCATGTTGTCCAAAGTTAGGATTAAGGGGGAGGGTTAAGATTAATTAATCCTCCCTTTACCCACATACATCTATTTGATTCATTTAGCCTAAATTAGGAGGTCATCATCACCCACCAGAACATGGGAGACACACCTAAGGGTCATCTGCCACTTACTACATCTGATTTCATAAGTTTAGGAGCCCGAGAGGATCAATCCCTACATCATAGGAGCTCACTCTGAGTGCCACCAACATTCACCTTTAGTTGGTTGTGATAGGTAATTAGTCATGCTTAGTTATGATTTATTTACAATCAGTTATATTAGTGCCAGTTTGCATGATTCATGGGAGTGTAGGTGCCATTTTTCACCTGACCCTCACCTACCATCTTCAGTTAACTGATTGTAGACTGATTTGGTTATCCAGAGTTAATTAGTGAGCTCCAATTGTGATTATTTCCACTCTGAGTTAGCTAACCAGTCAGTTTGAGTTGGTGAATTCGAATCTCATCCACAGTATTCGAATTCTTTTAATTCTACTACCATTGTATTACTGATTAATTAATGAAGATTAATGTTATGATAATTTGAGCAACACTTCTTCGATTTGTGTGAAATTTCTTTCATGAATTCATTGTTCACTTTATATTGATTTGATAATTACACTGCATACTTATTTTCAGATAGCTCTCATTTTGGCTCATAGATCTATGGTTCATGAAATTTAATAAATATAATTAGTGATGGAAAATATTATTTCCCTTGTACACAATGCATAGGGATAAAAAGAAGAGGAGTTGTTAGGGAAACATGTAGGAAACATTTCCTATTATCTTATATATATATTTTAAAAATATTTTTAGTTTAATTATCCCCAAGGGGTAGCTTAGTTGGTTGGAGTCTGATTCCAAATACTGTTATTAAGGTCGGAGGTTCAATTCTCATGAATCGAACTCTTTGGGTCTTTCGAGGTTAGGCTCCCAAAACTAGATCCGATAGGGTGAGGACCCTTCAAGTGCCCCCTAGAATTATTACCATGGATGTAGTGATCCCAACCTCTGTTCTCGAGGCTGTGAACCACGTGAAAAACATTAGTTTGATTTCTTATTATTTGATTTTATTAATTTTGTTAACATTGTTATCTTATTTTTGTTCAATTATTAATAAATAATTTCAATATAAAAATTGATAATTTTGTTTATTTAAAAAAAATTAATCTACAACTTGATTTCAAAGAAAGAAAATTCGCTCCAAGAACATTTTTGAATCCAACTTTCGACCTGGTTTTGATGCTTGTGGATTCTGGAGTCCTTCCAGATCCACGTGCTTGGCTTGATCTTGGTGTTTGGCGGTGTGTTTTTGCATCCTC
The DNA here is from genome assembly GCA_001517045.1 of Pseudotsuga menziesii. NCBI lineage: Eukaryota > Viridiplantae > Streptophyta > Pinopsida > Pinales > Pinaceae > Pseudotsuga > Pseudotsuga menziesii. The sequence goes on along the minus strand of LPNX010641760.1, from coordinate 974,356 downwards.
GGTTCTTACCAGGTGCTTTGGTCAAGGCTTGTTCGGTTCCTGGTGGATGCTCGGTCGTGCTCATGAGCTAGTCTTCTCTCAAGGAGTTTCCAGTTGCTGGTTCTGCGATTTCAGGATTTCGTGCTTGCTGTGTTGACTAGAGTTTTTGACCTTTCCCCATGTGGAATTTGATCATTTTCTTGATTGAATATATTTGTTTTTCTCAGGGCCTTATTCTATTTTCAAACTGCTGGTCTTGTTTCTATGAATTTTCTGGATGTCGCTATCTTTGACCTTTGTTCTGGTGTGAATATTTGAAAGCTTCTCTCAGCCTGGTTTGTATTTTTTCTCTGCTGAATCAGACTTAGTTTGCTCTCCCTGGTTTAATTAATTTATTTTATTTTATTTCAGTGGGTCTTGTTCTATGGCCTCTAGAGGGGGCCCTCCTCCTCTTCCTCTTGATATTGAGGCTTTCCAACGCCTCATTTCTTCGTGTGGGAAGAGAAAGGGATGTCCTCTGGGGAATTCCTTTATGAAGAAGTCAGACATCCCTTATGTTGATCTTCCAGCAGAAAGACCTTGTCAGACTGCCTTGAACCTTACAGAGCGTGGTCTCATAGGTCAATTTACTGGTCTGTGGCCATCCCCAAATATTGTTGAAGGTTGGGTCCAACGAAATTGGCGACCCTTGGTTTTAGATGGAATCTGTAATCATTTCGTCGACAGAGGTTATTTCGTTTTTGTCTTTGAATCAACAGATGATAGAGATATTATATTCTAAAAGGGTCCTTATTTTATGGGTACTCAGGGACTCTACTTGAACAAATGAATGCCGAATTTTGACCCTTCCTAGGATGTTCCTTCAACAGTTCCTGTATGGGTTAGGCTCCCCCAGCTTCCCCTTCACTATTGGAACTCAGAATCATTAGAAGCTATCGGGAATATGCTCGATAAATATATTGACAGGCCAGAAAGGAAACATCAATATTCCTGTGCCAGAATTTGTGTTGAGGTCAACTTGGAGATTGGGCCGCCTGAGGTAATCAAGCTCAATGTGGCTGAATGGTCTCATTATCAGGAGCTTGATTATGAACAACTACCATTTAAGTGTTGTTTCTGTCATGAGTATGGTCACATTGCCCGCAATTTTAATAAAAAAACATAAGAAGTTATAGATAAAGAAAATCCAAATCAGTTGATGCAACAGAAAGCAGGGTCCTCTAAATTGGTAAAAAATAAAGAGGGATTCACTGGAAATAGAATAAACCCTTGTGTGAATAAATATGCAAAATATCAGGTTAAAGGAAAGGCCATGACCTCTTCAAATCCTTTCAAGGTATTAAGTACTGCTGATGATAAGATCTCTCCCATCCTTGAAGAAGGTGAGCTACAACACTTTGAAGCTAATTTAGAAGAGGGAGAAGTAAATAGAGAGGAACCAGTTCATCTAGACTCTCCTAGAGCAGAGGATTGCATGCAGTACCTATCTCCCATAAGACTACCTATTTCTCCCTCTTATGTAGATGTGCTAAAGAAGAAAGTTGAGTCTTCTGGCACTTCGGAAGATGATGGGAAATTTTCAAAAAAGTTTGGAAGGAAATCTCGAAAGGAGATTAGAGAGGAAGAAGAAGAGAGGATAAAGACGCAGGGTAGTCAGCCCACCATTGAATTTTCATTTGGAAGAAGCAAGCAGAATAGCCCCGCAAAGGGAGGAGAAACTCCCCTCTCCTTGGGTAAATAATGCAGATCAATTTTTGGAATTACAGGGGATTAGGGAACCCAGTGAAGGCTGAAGCAGTTAAATATATGCTTAAAATGAATCCCTTGAACATTCTCTTTCTCCAAGAAACTAAGATAGAAGAGGATGCTCTCTTATCTATCAGTAACTCAAAATGGAAAAAAAATGCAGGCATGGCTGTAAGTGCCCTAGGCTCTTCTGGCGGTCTTGCTACCTTATGGTCAAAGGATAATTTTCTTCTTAAAAATTCGTTTGTATCTCATCATTGGATATTCACAAAACTACAACATGTATCTAGCAAGTTAAATATATCTCTCTTCAACCTTTATGTTCCTGTTTATTATCTGGAGAAAAAAACATGTTGGCATTCTTTGTTAGAATATTTGGAATCCCATTCCCTCTCTAATATCATCGTGGCTGGTGATCTCAACATAATTCTCAACCCCAAGGAGAAACATGGTGGAAATCGAGGCAAGGATCCTTTTTTGGAGGTGGTTGACTTTGTGATTCATTCTAGCGACCTTCTTGACCTTAATCCCAAAAAAGGGCGACACACATGGACTAACAACAGAGTTGGGCTGACTCAAATTTCAACCTGTTTGGACAAATTCCTTGTTCAAAGTTCGCTTCTGGATGAAAACGTTATAACCTCATTAATTTTACCAAAGTTAACGTCAGACCATCATCTAATTGCTCTCTGTTTGGAAAAAGAAGAAAGCCTTGGACCCATCCCTTTTCGGTTTAGTCCCGTCTAGGTCGAGTGAGAAGGATTCGGGGAGTTAATTTCCCATGTAGTATGGTATCAGGTCATTGTCGAATCTCCCAGCTTTGTATGGGGACAAAAATTGAAGCTCACCAAAATTGCTCTGAAAATTTGGATCAAAGCTCCCCTAAAAAATCCTATGAGAAGCAGGGAAGTGACAGTCCAGGATTTAGCTGAGATTCAGCTTAGCATGGAAAATAATGATATCTCTAATTCCCATATAGTTGTAGAGTAGGTTGCACAATATTCTACTTCCCTTTCCTTTCGTCAGGAGGAAGAACATCTGAGACTCAAATCCCGCAATCTCTGGTTGCTTGGCGGGGATAGAAATTCTACATTTTTTCATCGGCAATGCAGGTTCAGGCTCTCTCATAATAATATGTCTGGAATATGCAATAGTAAGGTTGATGTTATTAAAGGTCAATTTCAATTGCAATAGGTTGTAAATGAGCATTTCCAACATTTGTTCCATGAAGATGGTAACTCTGATGAAATTTTGATTTCTGATTTTCTTTCTAATATTCCTTCTTTGGTTAGTCATGATGACAATGTTGGCCTTGTGAAATCCTTCTCCAAGAAAGAAGTTGTAGATGTTATTTGGGATATGGAGCCAGATAAGGCCCCCGGGCCAGACGATTTCTCTATCCATTTCTACAAGGTTTGCTGGAACACTATTAAATTTGATCTCCTCAGGATGATCTCAGCCTTCCTTATAAAAGCCAAAGTGGGAGGGAATATTAACTCTACCTTTCTAGCCTTGATTCCAAAGGAAGTAAACCCTACTTCTTTTGATAGATTTAGACCCATGTCTCTCTGTAATGCTTCTTATAAAATATTGGCCAAACTCTTAGCCAATAGATTGAAACCTTTGTTAGGATCTCTAATTTCCCCTCTGCAGGGAGGGTTTGTTAAAGGAATACATTTGATAGATAATGTGATTCACATTCAAGAAGCCCTCTATTCCACCTTTTAAAGGAAGGATAAAGGCATGCTCATTAAGCTGGACATGAAAAACGAATTTGATCGCGTCAAACTCTCCTTTCTCTATCAAGTTTTAAGTGCGTTTGGCTTTAGTGCTAAGTTTGTTTGTTTGATTAAAGCCTGCACTAACAGGCCTTGGATTTCACCACTTGTAAATGAAAGGCCAATAGATTTCTTTCAAGCTTCTAGAGGGCTACTTCAAGGGTGTCCCTTGTCTCCCTTTCTTTATATTTTGATGGTGGATGTGTTAAGCAGAAAACTCTAAGCAGAAAACTCTTTGCTGAATTGGTTGTTGGTTCTCTTCTTGGTATTAATCACATCCTTTTTGCTGATGACTCTCTCTTATTGGGAGGGGATTCCTTAATCATCGCTTGGGATTTCAATGTAATTTTACAAAACTTTTGTGCAACGTCTGGGGCTTTGATTAACAAAAGCAAGACTGTTGTATATGGATGGAACGTTGATCACCCATCCCTTCTTAAAATAGCTCACTCTTTGGGATTTCCTGGCTTTGAAAAGTGGGATAAGATCAAGTATTTGGGGCTTCCATTAACGCTGGGACCCAGCCCTCCTTCGCTGTGGATGGATGTGATTTGAAAGTTTAAAGCTAAAATTGTTTCTTGGGGAGGCCAATGGTTAACTAAGGCGAGCAAATTGATTTGAATTAAGGATGTTCTCTCATCTCTCCCCATCTTTCAGTTTGCTTTGCTTCTTGCCCCCAAGTCCATTTCAACCCAAATCTCTAAACTTCTTTGATATTTTCTTTTGGGGGGAGGGAAAGGTAATTAGAAGAAGATGCATTTAGTCAGCTTGGAAATACTCAAAAGACCCACTTCAGAGGGTGGTTTGCAAATTTGAGACCCTGAGTTGGCGAACTTGGTTTTGGGAGGAAATTTGTTATGGCAGTTGTAATAAAATAAAAATCATCTAGTCAACAAAATATTGTGGAATAAATATCTTAAGGGAGGCACATTGAGAAATATCAATTCAACAAGGATTCCTGTAGGGACAACAATCTGGAATCTTTGTAGAAGAGGACTTGTTAATTTTCAGCAACAACTTTATAGAATTCCTGGAAGTGGGAAACGGATTTTCCTGTGGAAGGATAAGATAATGGGAAACTTGCCTCTTTCCTCTATCGATTCATTGAGAGAGTTTAAGCTTTGGTTAAGTAATAAAGGTTTCCTCAGGCTGGCAGATATATGTTCTTGGGATAGAGATGGGAACTGGGTTGGTTGGATCTTTCCTGAGACTCCAAAACACCTCATATTGTAGCAGAAATTGTTGGTTTCCTCCTTATCCGGTCTTGATCTCGTTAACTACTATTATAAAGATGTCTGGGGGTGGGGCCACACTGGTAAATACTCATCAGCTCAAGGGTACATAGATCTTCATTCACCCCTTGTTTCAAGTATTTTCCCAGCAATTTGGAACTCAGTATGGCCCTCTCCCTATCTTCCAAAGGTGATTTTTTTCTCCTAGATTCTTTTGCACAGGTGAGCGCTGACTGGAGAAAAATTAAGCAGGTGTGGGTTCAATGGTCCATTTAGATGTTGTCTCTATAATGCTATAGATGAAACATCAGATCACATTTTTATTAACTATGTCTTTTCTCATTAGGTTTGGGAGTTGGTCCTTCATGGTCTCTCTGTTTCGGCTTCTTCTCAATCGATAGTCACATCTCTTTATACCTCCTGGCACGAGAGGATCCCCATTTGGAAAGATCGAAGTTCTGCTGTCAATGTGAATTGGAAGAAGCTCTGGCAGTCCATTCCAAAATATATCTGGTGGTTGCTTTGAAAAACCAGGAATGACTGGATATTCAATGGCATGCATTTGCCTCCAGAGAAAGTCACAAGTAAAACAAAATTTCTCATCTTAGAAACTGTGCAGAACTCCTTTTCTTTATCAACATTGCCAGATGATGTATTTGCATGGATTGGAAATTGTTCTTTTGGCATAAAAAAAACCAATCTCCTATAAACCAAGTTGCGCTCCAATTTGGAAAATTCGATGCAATGAGACAAAATTCTTTAATAAATGGATGAAGTATTCCTTGGCTTGTATTTTATTTGATGGTGCGTCCAAGGGAAACCCCGGGACATCTGGAGTTGGGGGGCTGTTAATTTCGCCTGATAGGCTGTCGGAAACATGCTTTAGCTGGGGGCTTGGTATAATGTCAAATAATCAAGTAGAGAGTTTTAGTCTTCTTAAGGCATGTCAATTAGCAAAGGAGGCTGGATTTAAGTCAATCCAAGTGTTTGGGGATTCAAAACTCTTGATTAAAATGTTAAATTCAGATGGTCTCTTTAACAATTCAACATTGAATTTAATTATGTAGAGAATTCAAAATACAATGGAAGAGTTTGAAAAGGCTGATTTTTTTCATATTCTGCGAGAATTAAATGGAAGGGAAGATTTCTTGGAAAACAAAGGTTTCCTTCTGGCACAAGGTCATCTCATTCTTAATGGAAAAACCAATGTATTTCAGCCAATACCTTAAGTTCATTTCGGTGTTATCTCCTCCTTTTGTAAGAAATTGTTCTTTTATTGACTGCTTGAAGTAGTTATTCTACTTGGATGTAAATGGCTGAAATGACAATTGCTCTTTCAGTCATGGAATTTTTTCTTTTAAAAAAAAATACCTGTTTTTGTTAAAAACAAATTATTCTTTTTTTTAATGTGATTAAAAAAAATTAGTCGACAGGTTTCCAAAAATTTGTAATTTTATCCCTGAAAAAAATGGTGTGCTACTGGTAGCACCATTTTTTGATTTGGGGGTAGAAATAACCACTAAATGCAACCTATTAAAAATGAGGATAATGTGTTATAGGCCGAAAACAATATCAATTCCATGGAATACTTATATGGACAATTCATGATGCACTTGGTCTTACACATTTTTGTGGTATGTGAATTTTTTATGTACCGCTATGCATCATTTATTATTGAACCTCTTTTTATTATTTATGGAATTATACATATTAATAGTATTCCATAACAAGGATTCAAATAAAGGGAAAATATGCATGTCTAATATGTGGTCTAAGAACGATATCTAGACATTCTAGAAGTTTAGGAAAATAGGTGTACAATGAGTTTAGTCATTTTCTCCATAAGGACCATAGGTATCATATTACTGAAAGAAATGAATTTAATGGGAAGGAAGAGAGTCGAAAAATACCATTGAGAATGATACCTCAACTATGGGAAAAAACATTCCAGAAGATCCATATTGGTAAGCAATACTTATTTGTGGTTACTGCTATGTTCTTGGTCACTTGTATTTAATTTTAGATTTCCATACTTACAATGACTAATAAAAAATATTAGTCTTTCATTGATACTTCTCAAAGTTCAACACGATCAACTTCGATGGGTTTTAAGATGATACTCCTCCCAATTCAGTCGGTTTCCATACTATGAGCACCTACAAGTAGCTCATTTGTTTGACACAATGCATATTGGAAAGAATGTCACCGAGTGCTTGTGGAAAATGTAGATGGAAAGAATAACAAGGAAATAATTACAAAAATTACGTGACATTTAGGAAACCAACTCATTACAACATTTGAAAGATTGCTATGGTAGTGAAAATTCCACCAATTATCCATGGTTATTAACAAATCAAGAAAATGTTGCTGTAAAAGAGGTTGTACGAAAAATAAACTTTCCCACTAGGTTTTGTTCAAACATAAGTAATATATTAACAAATCAAGGCGATTTTGGTGGGGATAAAAATCATGACTGACATACATTTATGAAGGTTTGACATTTTGCAATCTCAATTATTTTATGATATATACATTATATGTTAGCAATTACTGTTTATCTCTATTTCAATTATATGTAATGATATATACCTGATTGGTTAGTAATATATTTTATGTCCTTGTTGCAATATGTTCTACATCTATCTCTACCCAATAGTTTTGACAACAACATAAAGAAGGTTATTTATGATCTCGACAAGTACATGAGGTATGTATAAAGCTATAGTTGAATTATTGATTGTATAGTCAATACTTGCTTAGTTTTCCTTATTTATATTAATGTTGATACATCGAGTTTCTTTGCACTTGTAGGTTGTTGTGATCTAAATAGATACATAAAGAATATATAAAGTATTAGAAAACAGAAATTCCTAACTAATGTGTGATATTAAAAAGTATCTTCCTCTAACATTTTTCAATGCACAAGAACACTACCTCACACACCTGGTGGAAGAGATTGAAATATGTGGACCCATCCACACAAGGTCAATGTGGTTGGTGGAGAGGAACTTGAAACAATTGAAAGGATTTGTTAGACAAAGAGAACGTTCAGAAGGCTCAATGGTTGAAGTATACATACTATATTAATCCGCTATATATTTTAGTGAGTACTTACCCCAAATAGTGGGTGATATGGATGTGCCACTCCATTGGGATGCCAATTCCACCAATAAATTTAAAGGGGAGATGTTGTTGCAGAAAGGTAGATGGATAAAAGTGAAAGGTAAAATATTGGATTGTGTTTAATACATCCATAAATGCTTTTGGTAGAACAATATGCTCCTCTAAACTAAAAAATAGAATACACCTACAAAATGACAGTGAAAATGCATTTACTTGGCTTCTCTATTCATGCACGACCTTTGAAACTAATAATACAACTATATACTCAAGAGAAGCATAAGTAAACACTCTCGATTCGCTCTCATCAAGTGTATAAAGCATAAGTAAACACTACACTTCAAAAGATGACTTATGCTATTTCATATCGACAGGAGTTGAAAATGTCACCCATTGTCTAGAAAACGTAGAGGATCCTTGAATTTATAGTGTAAATAAAGTTAAAACAAATTAAACAAAAAAGGGAGTGAATATAGGAGCAAAAGTTGGTGGTGATTCCTTCAAGAACGCCCTAAGTCTATTGGTTAGTAGCTTGGTTGTTGAACTAAATATTTTTTTTCATTGTTCTAGGTAGTATAGAGTGGGATGCAATTTGTTTATACATTTCGAATAATCTTAATTAGATAAAGACATGGATAAAACGACGTGAAGAAGTTTATGATGCCTTGTCACGGAATAGGGTGGTAGAGTTGATCACAAAATATTGCTTGGAAATACAGATTTACCCAACAGGAAATTGATATAGCATATGGTGCAAAATATAGAAATGTAAGAAATATCTAACTTTAGGTTTTATATTTCAAATCCCATCATTTTTTTTCTCGAAAATTATATTATACATATACTTACCAATTCCAGACATTCCATTTATAATATGTTGAGAATGCAAGTGAAACATCATAAGGCTATGTGGTGCAATGGAATAAAATATTGCACCAAACAATTAGATGACAAGAGGAAGCATGTGATAGTGGTATAATTGCATTTTTTCAATTTACTAATATTTCCCATAGGGGTGGTAAACATCCTGCCACATTGGATTTGAGGTACTATGGATATTTGGAAGACACATTGGATACAGACTTTAAATCCTTCAAAGTGGTTCTCTGTAAGGTGAGGTGGTACAAATTGTTGTTACAAGGTGATGAAAGGACAATTATCGATCATGACAATGGATTTACCATGATTAATGCTAATAGGTGCGAGTTAAATATAGAGCCCTATGTACTTCAAAGTCAATGTGAACATGTATTTTTTCAAAGGTACCAGGTAGAGTAGGTTGTCATTTTGTTGTTAGATTTGATCTAAGAGGACAAACCACAAAGTATAATTTACCCAAAGATCAAGATTATAATGATCAATAAGAAGGATAAGATCAAGATGATCATGATCAAGAAGAAGAAGATTCAGCGGGGAACCAAGTTGACTAGACAATCGCTCACTCACATCTCGATGATGATGACTATATCGATGACGACTCAGCACTAGTTGTTGTAGATGCTGTTTTGGACAATCCTTTCAATGATTCTAAAGGGTTGGATACAAATTCTGATCTTCATGACTCAGATGTTGACTTAGACAAAGTTCAAGATCAATATGGCATGGAATTGTAATAGATCTTGTTTAATGGATCTCTCCTTAACAATTCTGAATGGAATAATGAAATTGAGTGGAAATTATGTTATTGTATATGAAAAAGGATGAATCTCATGGAATAGTATTCTCGATGACTTGTTGTTAATTGTGTTTAATATTATAATTCTTTTATTAATCAATTTTGCAAAATAAATGAGTTATTATTGATTTATGCATAAGCATATAATATTTCACACAAGAAGATCTTGAATCAAATGTAACCTCACAAGAATTACAACATAGATACACAAAATAATGGAGAAAATATAATGAAGAAGAAACATAAGAGAGAAAACACAATTGGTATAAACTCCATATGATTATTATTCACCAATAAGGTTACATTTATAATACATCTCCAAGAGAGATATTCATGAGCCTAAAGAGGCAGTTGAACTCCACACATGTGGCAGGCTTAGATAACATAGAAATCATCACTAGACATATTTACAAGTCATAACTCATGAAGCATATCAGTTAATTGAGTGTAATTGATAGTAGGTGGGCCAAGAAGGCATATTAGCTAGTTAATCGATGATAAATAATGATGGAGTGCTCGTAAGAGGTTTTTAGTTGAGTGTTGGTGGGCATCGGAGCTCATACTAACTCGTGTGATGAAATCAAGGCTAGTTAACTCAAGGTAGGCTCCTAAATTAGAGGAACTGACTCAAGTAGGCCTAAAATCATGCATGCGAGCGCATTAACTCCTAGAAATAAGGAAGAGGATGCATCTAAATATAATGAGGCTAATAATGACAAAATAATAGTCTAGAGTGATCAAGATACTTAGTACTATAGAATGGTTTAAGCACTAGAAAATCAAATAAATGATTAAGGATATTGTCTAGATGGGTTGAATATTCCAAGAACCCCCTTAATCCTGACTTGTGTGAAAAATAAAAGGATATTAGGGCCCAACAACAAAGGATAAGGTCACCATTTACATTATTTATCCATGTAAATTTAGGAAAAAGGCAAAACCGCATGGGGAAAATCCTTCCTAAAAAATGGACACGAAGTACGCCAAAAATAAACTACTCCAAATCCAAGTAGGTGTGACCTTAACTAGATGTTTGGAGGGATATTATTCTTGGGAAGAAGATAATATGCTCAACTTGATCAGGAACATAGAAAGTTGCATAATAGATTTTGGGACCATGTAGAGAAACTGAGATAATCTGAAAAAGGAGGAGAAGGAGGTGCTCATTCAACTTGATCTTCAAACCAAGGAAGGTGAAATAAGGTCCAAATGACACTTGATGCTATTGAAACTTCAAACCAAATGTTATATTAGCTCCAAGAATGAGATGGAATAAGTGTCCCAAGTTTTCCAAACCAATGGCAATGTGTTCTCCATATTCAATAGATTTTGAATGAACTGGGCCAGTCAACATAGAGGAATACAAATGAAGCAAAACAACAATGAGAGTGAGGGCACAAAAAACAACTACAAACTATAATCTAACCTCCAAAACATCGAACTGATCAACTAATGCTCCATCATCTAGTGAAGTATGCATAGGATCAATAAAAAGTGACTTATTATCTTCAAGATTCAAATTATAAGAATGATTTGAGAATAGAGGGAGATGGAGATAGATGAGTTCTTCATCAACAAGAGTAGTCCAAATGTCTTCTTCATGTATACCAGCTTCATGGGAAGCAACAGAGGAAGAAGGAATCACTACAAGGAGACTTTCAATAATTCAAAATTGTGTTGAGATTTCTACCACATTTCAAAGTTCTTCATCAACAAGAGTAGTTTGAATGTATTCTTCATTTATTTCACCTTCATGGAAAGAAATAGAGGAAGAAGGAGTCACTACAAGGAGACTTTCAAAAATTCAAAAACGTGTTGATATTTCTACCATATTTCTCTTCAAATTCAAGAACATGTGAATCAAATCATGTATGTAAGCTTAAACAAAAACTCAAAAACATGATTGATGTTACATTGCCAATTCAATCACAACTTATGCTATAGTCAACAGAATCAAATTCCGTCAAATACCCATTTAATATATTGAATATATATTTAAAATCATATAAGGAACTTGACCTATCTCATATTTTGGAGTGAGAAATATCAAGATGAAATAGAGGGTATAGACATACGCGATTTGTGGCAAACTTCGGTATGCAACTGGACATATCTCTTAAAGAGGAAACTCAAATGGAATTCCGAGAAAAACACATTTGATATCACATCGGATGTATTTAAAAAAATATATGGTAGGACCTTTAATATGATTTTTGGAGGTCTTGGTACCTCTTCAAAGTTGGTTGTGATTTTCAAAATTTGTTGTTGAAATTGTACAACAAAACAAACTCTGAACATTTATATGGAAGTTAATTGATTCTAAATGAGCTCTTCTCACCCTTGGAAGAGATAATACCATATAGTATTTTGCACAGGAATATCTTGAATAAAATGTAACCTCACAAGAATTACAACAGAGATAAGCAAAATAATGGATAAAAAATAATGAAGCAGGAACATAATCGAGAAAACTCAATTGTTATAAAATCCATCTGATTATTATTCACCAATAAGGTTAAATTTACAATACATATCCAAGAGATATATGCATGAGCCTAAAGAGGAAGTTGAACCCACACATGTGGTAGGCTTAGATAACATAGAAAACATCACTAGACATAGTTTCCAGTCATAACTCCTGAAGCTATCAGTTAACTGAGTGTAACTGGCAGTAGGTGGGCCAAGAAGGCGTATTGGCTAGTTAACCAATGATAACTAATAATGGAGGGCTCATAAGAGGTGTTCTATTGAGTGTTAGTGGTCATCAGATCTCATAATAACTTAGGTGATGAAATCAAGTCTAGTTAACTCAAGGTAGGCTCCTAAATTACAGGAACTGACTCAAGTGGGCCTAAAATCATGCATGAGAGTGTATTAACTCCTAGAAACAAGGAAGAGGGTGTGGTATGAAGATAATGAGTCTAATAATGAAAAAATATTAGTCTAGAGTGACTAGGATACTTAGGACTATACACTAGGTGGTAAACTAATAATGGTCCAAGCACCAGAATATCAGATAAATGATTAAGGCTAATGTCTAGATGGGTTGAATATTCCAACAAAGCATGTGTATGAATTTATGGATGTATATGTAATTGAAATATGCACTAGTTTTTATTTAGTTTTTATATATGTATTTGTTATGAACTATTAAGCTTACATAGATGTGGGTATTTTGTTGGTGATTCCTCCTAGCCCTTAATTTACCCCAATGAAACACAATTTGATTCAAATTGTTGGAATGTGTCTTTGAGAAGCATCTTATGATTGTGTGGATCTTAGATTTTAATATCCTTATTCCCCTCCTCCCTATCATGTAGAGTAGCAACTTCAATTGCCTTAGCATACTAGCGAATGCTTTATCTCTTAATGATTAGTAATATCTCTTACAATTTGTCATAACATTATTTATAGGTGTTATTTAAATCTTTTGTATTTCCCTAAAGAATGTGGAGTATTGTACTATCTATGCTCTATCCAAATCTTGTTTGTGAGGATTGACCAATTTTGTAGTGTCCTAGATTTGGGATCTAGAGATAATAATTTGTCACAGAGAGAAACTTCCTATGACTTGGGGGTACCACAACATACAGTATGACACCAGAAATCAATCATTTCCAATATACAAGGGTAATAAGCACGTCTAACACTAAGGGATATAAAATCGTACCTTATTCCGGATGGTTGAAGTAAATCCCCATTGAGCTTTTCCAATGCACTTGCACTTATAATTTACTCTCAACAACAACAAACAAAGCAAGCATGATATATATAAATGTGTTAGAGCTACTCTAGCATATATAATCAATCATGTATAAGCAAGTAAATACGTCCATGGATTCAATATTCATATTTTAAATGCACATGTATTGGACATGAAAATACATTTCTATTAATAAAACAAAGATACAATAGTGACAAACTTTGTCGGCACTTCTGCGAACCGGAGAAATCGAGTCCTCCACCTTGGAGTCCACCACTTCAATCCTCCATCTCTCAATAGCAAGCTCACAAAGAAAAGGAAATCTTGGGAAGAACACTATGTGATCCAAAGGGACAAAGGGATGCAGAGTCAAGTATAAGCAAAATGAGGCAACAATGGACTATAGTTTCCTTACTCTTGAATTTATCCTCCTTCAATGTATCCAAGATGCTCAATGGAGGGTCGAGTTCGAGCGTTCTCAAGGCATATGGAAGGACAAGAGTCAATATATTCTGACTCATATGAGGAAAAATCCAAAAATATTTGTATTTATGCACACATCCTGATGTACGTGGGTTTGAGTTCAAAAGATGCATATACACGCGAGTATGGATTTAAAAGTCACGTATAGGTATAAACATGTGATTTTTGAGGATAATATTGGAACATCAAAGTATAATATATGTCCATGGGGTCCAAAGAGTCTGTAGAGGGACAAGGAAGGCCATAAATATGTGATTAACCAGGTTTGGTAAAATCAGCTATAACAGATGCCCCCTAATGTGTGAGGTCAGAGGGGTAACATGATGGCTGAAATACATTATAAAATCCATCCTAGAAGTGGAGTAATGAAGACATAGGTGGAATAACCATCCACTCATCAATACAATACAATAATCAATCTCTACATGTGACTGCAAATACATATAGTAGTCCCGGATACATAAGAGTACAATGGCCATGACTAGGCATGATATACAAAAATGTCATGTGTGGTCATCGCCCTGTACAATATGTAATGGATCAAGATCTCCATAGTGGATGAAGATATCTGATATACACCAGAATTTGATCATGAGAGCTGACATCTCATGAATACTAGCACGATCAATGAGGTAGTATATATGGAATGCCACAAAGCTGGAAGGTCTTCTACACAAACCACTACGAGTACATGTCCTACTATGTTAATAGATGTGTTGAGGTCGGACATAGTACTCCATCGGCTGATACCGGTCATTGATGTATACCATTAACAGACGTGAGATTACCCACCGATAATGAAAATGGGAATCAAGGTACAAAGTGCAATCTAACAAATGTGAATAGATGGGTTGAGGTCAAACAATTAAAAGAATCCATCGATCAGGGGACGTTGATGTATTCCCAAAACTATCGGTGGCGAGAGAACCTACCACTGATGATTGTAAGTCTTAAGGCACTCAAAGGAATCTAGACTCCTATTCCAAAATAAATGATCAGAAGTCAATGGAATGGAATCCACTGGAAGGAGGGCATTAAGGCATCCCCCATCAACCAACACGAGGTACTCAACAACACTGTATAATGTGGAAGAAATCAAACAAGATGTGCACGAACCATTAACTGTACCAGGAATGGCCAACATGCAAAGTCAAGAGAACTGAGGAATGGTTGACTCAGGCTTCAACTTCCTTCGAACATGGGCATAAGGAAAGTGGTGACTAAAGGTAGGTAGCATGGACTTGATATGCAAACTGGGACATATCTGTGACATAGGAGGCATCGATAGAGGCTCCATGGGGACTGGAAGCTTAACCAGTCAGTGGAGATAAACTCAGAGTAACGAGTACAACTCCTAAAGTCAAACTAATAACCCAACCAATGGATGTGATATGCAGTCCTCTGTTCGAAGGTGGCACGACTCGATTGCTGCCAAAGATAATATCATTTCCTGTTTGGATTTTTATGTTTTTGATTTTTTTTGGACTTTTTTCAGATATTTTGAAAAGGTTGAAAAAGAATAAAAGTGCTTTATAGTACATAGCTAGGAGGAGATGAGTGTCAGGGGCAAGAAAACTAGTTCCAAGTGGTGGAACATAACTATGCTCAATGCAAGGAAGTATGTGTAGGATAACGACACTCAGGGAAAGGTCTCCTCTTGGTAAAAGGGGGGATCAAGCTGCAAAGGATATGTCAAAGGATCTGCTTGTCTAGACATGAGACAAGCTCAGACTACATGGCTTATAACTCTGAAGCATAGAGTCGACATAAAGCTCAATAAGGCAAGCAAAACTAATGAAATGCAATTACAACTTGACATATACAAGGGATTCCCTATGGGGAATGGCCATCATAAAGTTTAAGAGGAGTATGAAGCTCTTGCTTAAGGACATGGTGGGACCAAAAAGGGACTCCGACAACCTAAAGGAAGAATCTTAGCATGGGTATCAAAGGAAAAATGGGGTCTAACTAGGGAACCCATGTATAGGAAATCTCTACCATTCGCATAATATCACTTCTAGCATCAACATGAAGGTTTCGTGACATTATGGAATGGGTTCGTACCTAAGGTTAAGATGAAATAGTCATAAGGCAATGCAAAATGAAAGTGGATGTAAAATACTAACCTATATGCCAACTTAGAAATTATACATGTGATAAGCACAAACTGATTAAGTACTCGGTTAAAACGTGCTCAAATTGGGCCCCTATAACACAATATTAGGCCAAGCAATCCAAAAATGGTCCAAACTATAGAAAAGTGGGTAAAAATTTCAATTTTTTTTTAGAAAATAGTGAAAAAATATTTTTCCATACCATTTGGAAATTTACACAACATAGTGTTTTTGGACCAAAAACTTGAGAAGCTGATTCTGGGAGCATCGGTCCACGAAATCACACACCATCTGCTTCAGGTAGATCATAATGCCACTCTCTTTAATTTTCATGCTTTTATTTTTAATTTTCATGGTCAATTTTTTACTTTGGGCCATCCCAAAATAGACGATTTCAACCCACGCAGAAATCAACTATTTTCCTGTGTATAGGGCTCGACATACGAAGAAAAAACTGTGATACTCGCATATGTATGCAACTGTTTTGAAAATAGCCACACATAGGGCCAAAAATAACAAATTCAAGGTCAAAGACTAAGGAAACTTTGAAATTATTGTACATGATGGTTCTTAAGTGGAGAGAACGTGAGCATTAAGATGTTGACAGGGACGTGCAAGATGACTTAATGTCTCAACAAGCTTTGAGGGATTGTGGTTTATACAAGTTCTAGCCTTGGTAGCTTGAGGGAAAAACCAAGGCTACTCCAAATGTTGGTAGACTATTGGGATCTTGACTCAGATACATTCCAGATGGATGGGATGCCCCTCAACCGTGAGGTTGAGGATATCTATTTCATTATAGGATTATCTGGCAGAGGGGAAGTGGTGAACCTAGGAGCTCGTGGGATAGGAGGCAGTCTCACCATAGAGGAATACATTGTTGTTTATTGCCTCTCGGATATAGAAAAGGTTGAGAGCCAAATCCCAACGAACTCGATCTAGAAACTAGGGCTAAAGGCCATACTGTTGGAACTTGGTAGGATAGCGGGGTTTGCACCCCTCCAACGGGATTCTATGCCATTGATGTTCTATGCTATGTAGTATATGCAGCCTACCATTTACATTTAGAGTACCTCACTGCTGAGAAACATGAAGCAACAACTCACAAATTGCAAGATGGGAAGGGTGAGGAACTTTGGCTTCAGAAACATCTTGAGTGCTTTCTTTTTTGAGCGTGTGTTGAGGCTAAGACAAAGAGTTGAGATTGCCCCACACGGTGCTCGGGATCTGGCTAAACTACGTTGGGTGAATGTCATGTGGAGACTAGGAGGGGGGCAAGTGGCCAAACCCTACCCAACATACTTCTTTCTCTGGCGGCATAGGCAAATCATTGCCATAGATGACTACCCCTACAAGGGGATAGACTTCCATGTAGACCTTGATATGCCCATTCCACTAGGCTCTTCATATGGGGAGATAGGTAACGATCCCGAATCAAACTTGTTTTTTTTTAACTATTATTTTTTTTTTTGTGTTTTTTGATATATGAAATAAAAAAGACACGTTTTTGGTGTGATGACATATATTAATACTTGGTCATGGATATGCAGACGTGGGAACTAGATGACCGAATGGTTTCCCTTGTCATTGACAGATGGGAATAGGGGACGAGATCATGGTTGTGGATGCAGAGCGTACACTCCAAAGCATTCACATGAAGTTTGTTTGATTGACACATAGAGTTCACATGGCGCAAGTCAAGGACTTTCCTAAGGCCATTCAGTGCTAGGTGGTGGGTGTGCAACGCACATGGGTGCGCTTATTCCACCGGCTAGCTAGAGCTGTAGTGTGCTATCATGATCAACACCCTCCTCCTCAGGATTAGAGACTTGGGTGTACTTTTTGTTGTATGATTGTGTAGTATATTTTGGTGCCTCGGAAGCCCCAATTTTTTATATGACATAATGTATTATGACACCACTTTTTTGGACTTATATTTTAATGAAAAACACTTATGATGATTGGTTATTTTATTTACATGTGTAAATGTGCTTGTGAATGCTTTATTGTATGTGAAACAAATGCCTATCTAGTACATAATTTGCATATGAATCAGCAACTTGATTAAAATTTCTTGTAATATGGATGTATGTTATGTTCTCAAATTGTTGTTCTAGCAACCTTACATGTAAGAACCTTCGTAACAAAGTTGGATCCCTACCATGATACAAGCCATTCAAATGTGAGACCACTAATTGCGAATCGAAATGTACCTAAAGAGAGTGAATACCATGTGAGATGGATTCACACAATAAATCAATGTTGACACTATATTCCACAATATTATTTGACGAAGGCCGTAGAAAGATACCTCCTGAAGACAACACCTAACCTGTAGGAGTATAAATCACTCAACCAGTTGAAGCTAAGTTTTGAGTGTGGCGGCTAGCACCATCACTGAATCCTACATAAACCAAAGACTCTGTTGACATATGCCACAACAAATGGAAGCAATTCAATGAACTTGATCACCACAAGAACAAAACTAAGCTATGCAAATGTACAATAATATACAACAAATCAACCTCGATTGAGAATCATGCATAGTACTTCTTAAGATAGAGCCCATTTCTAGGCTCCGCTAAGGCTTTCCCTTCATAATCGAATAACTCGTAGGAACCTTTCTCTAGTACTCGCTTGATCATGTAAGGCCCATGCCACATAGGGTTAAACTTTTTTGCCCCCAAGGGTTCCTTAGCTTGGTCCCACAAAAGGACCAATTTACCTTCACTAAACTTCCTAGGACGAACATAATTATCGTACTGGACCTTAATGTGACTCTTATTAATCTCAAGATCCACTAAATCATCTCAACGCTGCTCATCAAGTTTCTCCAAGTGGACCAAACGCTCTTCCAATGCGGAAGTCTCTGGTAAGAGCTCTACGACTAGCTTCAAAGAAGGGATTTCACAATCAATCAGTAAGATCGAGTCCACCCCATGCACAAGCTGATATGGAGAAAAACTGGTGGCATCCTTAACCGTGGTTTGATAATCCCACAAAGGAGGATATAACATGATATTCCAATTGGTCTTGCTTTGTGTTATGGTTCATTGGAGAATGGACTTAAGTGATTTGTTCACTGATTCAACTTGTCCATTCGCTTGAGGATAGTAAGAAGAGGAATGCTCTTACTTATACCCTAACTTCAAAGAAACTCATCCATCATATTATTTTGAAAGTGCATGCCATGGTCAGTGACAAGCTCCCTCAAGATACCAAACCGGGTGATAATCTGATTGAATACGAAATGCACGACTGTCTCACCATCGACTTTAATAGTGGGCATAGCCTCTACCCATTTCATGAAATATTCAAAATCCACTATAATGTGATGGTGCCCCCGAGCCAAAGCTAGGTTGCAATCCATAAAATTGACCCCCCACTTGGTGAAGGGACCGACAATGATAATTGGATGTAAAGGGGAAGGACTCGAGCGCATGTTCCGTGCAAACACTTGGAAAGGGTGGCATCGCTTGACCGCATTAACACAATATTTAAATATGGAGGGCCAAAAATACCCTACTCTCAAAATATTTTGAGCTATAAAAATCCCAAATAAGTGACCACCACACATCCCTCCATGGAAATCATTCAACACAACCTCAGCCTCTTCGTGAGTTAAGCACTAACGCAAAATGGAATCAACCCCACGACGATACAAAGTGTTATCCACAATGAGGTGATTCTTTGCTACATGACGTAGTCGTCGACTCTCATCTCATGAGAGTTGAGAAGGAACCTTCAAGGTTTGCAAGTAAACAATAATGTCCCCATACCATGGGTCCACAGTTGAAATGAGAAAAATGTTCTCATCAATGAAAGTGTCCTCATGAACCTCTCCTTCATCCAAACTAGGAAAATCATATATGAGCTCAGCAAAAATTAATGACTTCTGCGATTT
This sequence comes from Pseudotsuga menziesii, assembly GCA_001517045.1. Lineage (NCBI taxonomy): Eukaryota > Viridiplantae > Streptophyta > Pinopsida > Pinales > Pinaceae > Pseudotsuga > Pseudotsuga menziesii. Next base: position 954,622 of record LPNX010641760.1, on the reverse strand, counting down.
CACTGAAACAAACTCGAGGTCAAATTCTTGCAATATCACAATCCATTTATTGTAATTTCCCCCTATCATCCTTCTGGTTAGGACGAACTGAAATGGATTAATGTGAGCCACAACAAAAGTTTGGAGAAGAAGGATATAATACCTCAAATGTTGGACTGCATGGATGGTAGCTAAGGCTAACTTCTCAACATGAGTATAACAAAGCTACGCATCAATAAGGTTTCAGCTAAGATAATAGATGACATGCTCATGAATCTCCTCATCCTCTTGAACCAAGACCATACCAATCGTCTCTTGAGATGCAGCCACATATATCAAAAGTCATGGCTATAGTAGGATGGACTAAGCATGAGGGTCAATGCTGAGGCTCACTTCAAAGCATCGAAAGACTCTTGGCCTTGCTCATCGCAGATAAATGGTGTGTCTTTCTTCAAAAAATGCGTGAAGCATTTATTCAAATTGGAAAAAATTGACCACGAATATTCGCAAGAAGTTCGCCATTCCTTGCAAACATTAAATATGTCTAATATTACAAGGGGGAGACAATTGAAGTATTGCCTCAACCTTCAAAGGGTCGACCCTTATACCCTCGGAAACAATGAACCCTAGTAAGCGGCCAACCTTCACACAAAAGATGCACTTATGAGTATTTAACCGAATTTGATAACAGTGGAATTTTTTGAAAACCAAACGTAAATGATAAGGATGATGCACTTGTTGGGCACCCTATATGCAAGTTAATTAAAGCCAACATACAAAGTGTTCAATATAAATTGTCAACCCAGGGAAGTCTCTTAATTCAAGGATAATGTGCACTATATATGCTTTAAACACTAAGTAGCTGATGCTGTAAATGAATGACCTTACTTTCTTGTTCATGCTAACTCATGCCATAATCTACTTAATCTAGTTTACCTTCTTAAGAATGCAATCACAAGTACCTTCTTACGATCCTTAATCTAGAATTAAAAGATTTAGGAAATAACATCTAGATTACTTTTGCAAAAAGTTAAATCCTTAATTACCAAACCATCTAAGATCCATTTCAACTATCTGAATTCAGCTTATTCTAGAAATTCAAAGTATAGGAATTAAATTCTGCAATTATAAATGTGAAGAAAAAAACTACAAAGATCTAAAGAAACAACGATTGAAAGAACTAGGGATGAACAGGGCTGTCACAACTATCACACAGTTGCATAAAAGAAAGTTAACCTATACATTCGACTGGCACACCACACCACTGCAGTTTACAGAAGATGCAATTACTGATTATTCAATTGACACACAACAAAGCGATGACTGTTGCAACTCACTGTAATTAAAGGAAATTATCACAAAATCCAACCACACAACAGAACAAGTAAAATACCTAATTAACTCAGCAATCCCTGTAGGAAGGTGGGCCTAGCCTTCACATAGAGATGCTGGAAGTAACACACGTTAGAACGCCGAGATTTGAAGAATCAAACTCCTTGTATTAAAAATGGCGGATGAGCACACAACCTCAGTCACAGCTGATACAATAATTTGATTAATTTTTCAACCCTTGATTTGGAATAGTTCCCAGTATTTATACAATTAAAATCATAACATCTTCACACTATTATCGGGCAGCCATGAAGATCTCTGATCTTCAGGCTGCCCTAATTATGATAAGCTGTTACAGTCGTGGCAAGATGAGAGCAGAAGATATAGGAAAGCTGTTAATCGAGCCAGAAATAATGATCATGATCAATTGAGAAGATACTCCATGGATTGCATCCATTTTTGAACAGCGACGCACTATTGCCTCCGAATCTGTTGCAGCCTATTGCAGCTACCTTTGTACAGCTCATGTGGAATAGTAACCTTGGACTGTGTTCTTTGGGCAACGATGGAATGGATGGTGATCATCTCAGCAATGAATGTTCATCCCTCTCTTGGCATGTTCGGACTGCTACACCTGTATCCTTTACATCTCAAATTATCTTTATAAAACCACCATATGTTAGCATAATTTAAGATGTAAAGCCTTGATTACAACAATCCTAAGCATTAATAAAATAAGACAATGATTAACCATACCTGTATGAATTGAGGGACTGAGTGAAGGAAAAACATCTGTTTAGTATACATAATAGAGTAGGATGAGCCAAAAAGAGGTAGGTAAGGGTGGTAAAAAAGGGGTCATTTCTGGGCCCAACAACACCCTCATATGAGAGTGAGCAGCTAAGTCATCCAAATAAACTTCAATAATATTTTTAAGATTGTGAAATGTGAAGGTCATAGCCCGTTGAAAAGTAGCTCTGACGTTTTGAAGGCCGAAGGGCATCTTCCGATGTGCAAACATACCCCAAGGACAAATGGAAGTAGTCTTATGTTGGTCCTCAGGTTTAATATGGATCTGATTATATCCTGAAAAATCATCCATAAAGGAGAAAACCTCACTCCCCGCACACTCATCCAAAATCTGATCAATAAATGGTGTGGAGAAGTTATCCTTAGGACATGCTCGATTCAAGTCTATGAAATCAGGGCATACACGGATCATTCCCTACTTCTTATCCACTAGAATAGTATTTGACACCCACTCCATTAAGGGAATGGGATAGATGAAGCCATATTTGAGCAACTTCTCTATATATTCCTTAATAGCGGGTGCTTTCCTAGGATTCATCGCACGCAAACGTTGTCAAACATGTTTAGCATCTGGATAGGTTTTAATTTCATGTTCGACAATGTGATGGTCAATTCCTAACATTTCCTCATATGACCAAGTGAACACATCTCAAAATTCTTTAATGAGCTCGGTGTATTCTCTAACCTCATCGGGGGAACAATCCGCCCCAATGTACACGTTTTCAACATTTCTAGGAACACAAGAAATATTTATAGGTATAGTTGGTGACAAGTTGGCCATGTTCCCTTCAAAATACTTGCTAGGAGAGCCTAATGGGACCACGGGCCTACCAACTTTATCGCTAAATATCGCCCTATATTCAACACACTCTATATCATCAAGCTTAGGAAGAAAATAAGATCTATGATGCAATTCTCCCCAAGGTTGTTCTAACCCAGACAAAGCCTCGAGAATAGCTTCATCCATTGAAAGAATTGTCATTGAGGCAGTCATGCGAGTGAGATGACGTAACTTCCCAAGCAGGCAATGCATAAGGGTCCTCCTCCTCCGTTTGTGAAGAGGAAGGACTAGAATCTACACCAGGACCAAGATTAGCTTGATAAGCCACCATTTCCATAGACAACGACATGTTTGTCTCTACAGGTATAGAATATTCACCCGAGGTACTCGAAGAACAAAGAGTCCAAGGATCCTCCATATGCGAAGTGAGAAAAAGAACTGAATTCAACGATGCCGAATCCTTACCAAGACTAGAACCAATCATAACAACGGGCGCAACATAATTAAAAGTTCCCATCAATGAAGGATACATGCCCACCCCAACATTCTCAGTTGTCGGCTGAGAATGATCAATAATCGAGATATAAGCTCCCAACGATGCTTTCAAACTAGAATTATCAAAAGATCTCTGATCGATCATGACAATCTTCCCATCCAAAGGAAAACAAACAACCCAGAATAGGGATGACGTGACTGCTTGCATGTTATAAATCTAGTTCCTTCCTAGTAAAATATTATAGTCGAGGGGTGCATCAACCACCTCAAGCTCGATTGCAATGGTCTTCCCTCCCAATTTGACCTCAAGGGAAGGAAGTATACCATGCGGTTGAAAATATCTTCCATCAAACGCATTCAACATGGTTCTAGACTTAGACAACGTAGGAGAACCCAAACCCTTCCAGCATGATAAAGACACCACGGAAGCAACAGCGCCTTCATCAATCATTGTGCACTTGATGGTGTTGTTCAAAAACTCTACATGAACCAAAAGAGACAGATAGTAAGGAAAGCGAGGCTAGATTCCATGAGTTTCAAATTTATTCACTGAAGGAGAGATTCCATCAGCCACTCTGAGAACATACAACAAGGCTTTCCTTTGTATAGGACAAGTCTGAATAACTTCTAAAGAAGACATCGCACAAGGAGTCTGGCCCAAATCCTCAACAATGGAATAGCTCTAAGCAGCTCAGGCATTAGGATTATGCCCTGAACAATTTAAGAATTCCCTAGGAATACGAGGTGGAGCTTTAGGTGTATCACTAGGTTTCTCAACATGCAAAGAGCTCTCAGGTGGAGCAAGTTCTTTCCCTTGGTGAAGTTGCAGTGTACCATAATCCTTAGCACGCGTCACAACATTTTCTGCATACATGATGTTGATGCAACCATGGATTCTAATGGTGTCCGACGGGTTCTGAGTCCCATTAGAAGCACTACCAGGGTCCACGGTCCTCGAGTTCATATTTTGGTTCTGCGGTAAAGGATTTGGCAACATGGCTGGGCTTTGTACGATGAACTTCGAGGCGTATTCTATCTGAGGGCACAAGTAAGTGAGGTGATCTGTCATAACCCCAAATTTTCACAAAAATTAATTTTTTTTGATGTAACATAAATTGTTTATAGCTGCAGTTTGTTAACTGCTAGCTGTTAACAGATAGATGAAACAGTTAACAAACTAATGATTAACTTAAACACATATAAATTAATACTAATTTAATTCCGATATGTGATGTAAATAATCTCCATTCAGTTGTTTCTAGTTGTACTGATGATTTGATTTTGTCAAGTAGGTGAGAAGTTATTTTCTAACTGGGGCTTACTTAGCGATTGCTAACTTACCTGGATTTCTAGATCTTACAGGCTTCACAGGTAAATTTTGAACCATTAAGAGTTTATTAAGGCGTTAATCCAGATATACTTTTTTTAGCATAAATATACTGCTAGAGTAAAAGTTTTCTTAATAGAATTCAAGGGTACTATGAGGTAAAGTATCTTTTCTTTACTTATTTTGCAACTATGACAATATTTTAAATTCATGTTGTAAAGACCAATAACCTTTCCATTCTCAATGTTTTTCATTAGTATGACTTTTATTTCGGACAGTTCTTCTTTCTAGCTACTAGCCAAGTTACTTATAGAGCTCACGATTTTGTATAACAATTCCTTTACTAACATAAGAGTTTACTACTATTATTATTTCTAAAATTTTAAACACTGCTTATCAGCATGGAAATAAAACTAAGCCTTATAAGAACAAGCTTACAAACGTACCCTCAGCTCTACTTTTAATTTAGCTTTAGTAGAGGAAGTTTATCAACTTATTATTGTGTTATATCTATAAATGATAATTTGCACAAATGTCGTCAAGTTGTGGTTTCTATCTCCAAATTTTTTCATGACATAAGTAATGTGATAAAATTACATTATTATATCATTTATTTATAATAACAAGTACTACTATATTTATTCTTGAATAGTTTTACTATCCTTCACTACCAATACTAATTTAATCTTGGTTTGATTCATCTTAGAGCTTTGGTATCTTATGAAGACCAAATGATCATATACTTCCCAGAAGTTAATCTTACTCTTAGTACCATAGACTGCATTCAAAAGTAAGAGTTATGCTAGGGTGTAATTACTAATTATTTTTATACACACCTTGTTGATTTGTAAACTAGTTCTTACCTATTAGTGTTTGCATAGACTAGTTCTAACAACTTAAACATGCATCATTTATGGTTATAAAAAGAATAGGTCAATAATGATACTACAACTCATGTTCATCAAATTTTACTATACTATTGATCTCTTCATAAAATGTTTTGCTAAGTAAGATTATAAGGTCATTATAAAACAGGGATATCAATGCAATATGTTTTGGTTCAATACTAACGACAATTCCAATGTTTAAATAAAACAAGGGTTAATGATGCAATATAAGTCTTGTTATTAAACATAACTTGACCTTATGGTTTATCCATGCAATGATACGTTCTGAGTTTGGAGAATACATTATCATTATAGTCATTGTTTAAATTATTGATAATAACTTGTTGTCCCGACAATGCAGTGACAACTATATCATTCGACCCACTGTGGGCTAGATAAATTTGTGGGTATGTTGAACATCCACCACCGTGCAATGCTTGATTTAAAAACGTCCAACGCAACCCTAAATCCTCATTCTTCATTGAGGTTTTTGGTCTTGCTTTGTTTGGTTTACTATAGCCATGAGGGATCTCTTGTGCTCGTCTCCAGCTCCATTGTCTATGTGTAGAGAAGTGTTGCCACTCTAGTGTGTGGTTTTCAAGACTCACAGTTTGCATTTGATTTCTCTCTGCATGCATTGCGTTGCTGTGCGTGTAGTTTTTCTCTATCAGTAGTTTGTAGTGTCGATTTCTTGCATGGCCATTGCCAAGGCTTTAATCCTGCTCTAGTTGTCGGTGTAGTATGTGTTTTGAACCTTGCTTCCTCTATCATAGGTGATCATGAGGGTTTGATCTTCCAGTTGTTGTTCGTGGTGCAGGTTCAATTCCTCCTCCGCTTCCAAATCTTTCACTTTCAGGTAAAGAATTCGTCTTACAAATGTTATAAGTTTTAAATTGTAGTTACAGTATAAACTCAGTTTCAAATCAAGGTTTTGGTCTTCACTTGCAGGTTATAATTTTCCCTTTCACTTGGAAGAATCCTCTCCACATTTGGATTGTCATCAAGACCTATGGGTAAGCCCTGGTTACAAAGTGGCAACTCCCTGCTTGTACAGACTTAGGGGAAAATGGTTTTAGTTGGAAGGAAATTACGACCTCGGTTCCTTCAGTCTTGGGATGTTTGGTATTTAGTTTTAATATTTGTTTTTCATTATTAAACCCTTGCATATAGCAGGGTGGCTCCGGCTTCGATGCCGTGACTTGTATTAATCTTTTCTTGACTTATAAAGGATATATAGTAATGAAGGTTTTAATAAATTGAATGTTAGTTTTGTTTTAAAACCCACGCCACGATGCTGGGTACACCGGCCCTGAGCTGGGTGTTGTAATTTGGTTAAGTTTGTAGTATTACGGCTTGTCAATGTAATACATTGTTTTTTTATTAAGAAAGATTTTATTTCGAGATCTGTCTCGTTTTTGCAGTAATCTTGTATATTTTGACTCTGTGTACGTTAGGGTTATTCCTATTCAACTGTTAATGAAGAACATTACTGTCTGAAATATATTTGGTAAATAGATTGTTGTTATTATAAAGCTATAACTCAGTCGTAGTGTATAATTTATAATATTTACTAATTTTTTCAGATTATACAAGCTAGGGTTTTCCTGAAATGAAACCCTTGTCTGAATAAGCTCTTCAGTTAATTAATGATTAGGTTTTGCTACTTGTTAATTTGGTTAAATTATTATTACAGGTGTGTTGTGTAAATGTACATTTGTTTTCAGAAAATTCTGTAAGAGTCTATAGTAAAATAATCGTTTATTTATATAATTATCCATGTAAATGGTTTGCAGCTTAGATGTTTTTATTTATAATAGTTAAATAACCTGGATAGGGTTTCAAACCTGAAGTTTTACATTTACAGGTATAAGCCTGTCTAATAATTATAAATAGTTTCTACATAGGTATTATTTGGTTTTATATTAGTTATTAATTATATTTTCATTGCTTTTATTCACTAAACTGTCAGGTAGAATTTACTGATAGTTCTTGAAAAGATAAAGCATAGACTCTGTAACTCACTTTACTCTTTGTAATTTAAGTACTTTTAATATAACCCTATTTAGTTTATAATAAATATTAGTCCTAGATTTAGTTGATATTGTTAGAAAATAAACTATATGATTAGTAGCTCATTTATTTACTTAACTGCATGTAATCATTGTAACTCAAATGTGATTTTTCTGCTGCATTTCATTCAGTTACTAAGTGAAAACAGAGAAATATAAACATATCATAACATTCTTTAACCTCCATAATATGTTAACATGAATAAAATAACTCTACTGTCTGTAAATACACAATCTTATCTACTCAAACATTCTCTTATCTTCTCAAACATTCTACCTATGCTAGAGTACTGCCTCGATTTCCAGGTGTGGAAAAACAAAGTTTAGAAATTATTTCTATTCTAACAAATTATTTTTCTAATCAAGTTCATTTCTTCAATCATTTAAAAAGACTGCTAGATTCTAACATTCTACAACTAACTTTGTAACGTTCACATATTAGTCAAACTCAGATTGATTTATCTAATACAGTAAAATAAAATAATGTAGAACCTATTTAGGACAGAGGACAACATTGTTAGGAGGCCGTTCCTCCCTACCAATCTCCCGGAGAGCGCTCAAACAACACTTCCTCAGGATCCCTGAGCCTGTTCCTGGTCTTCATGGCTGAGAACTGGTGGAGAATGCAAACAATAGACTGGTCCAATATCTCAGTCAAACACTCTGCTCTCAGCAGTAAGATCTTTCAGCTTAAAAGCTGCACTAGATCAATCAACAGTTATCCCCTGAAACACTTTCCACAATTCCCTTCCATTGAATTTCTCTGAAGTACATTGATTCACCTGAATGATCACCTCTCTAGAATGAGCAGCCTTAGCTCTTTTCAATGGGAATTTTTATAAATATTGGCTATGTCTTTTAGGTCAGTTTTCATTAATTGAGCCACCTGCTCTGATTCCACTTTCTTGGGGAATCATGACCCCAATTGTAGGGAGGTTTCCACCTGCAACAGTTGGAAGTGGTTTGAGGATGCTGCCACATGTCAGTTTGTTCTCCACCCAGTGTCCTCCACCAATTTGACCGGAAAACACTCTTTTAACAGCTCTCCTAAGCC
>LPNX010641760.1:928580-945847 GCA_001517045.1 Pseudotsuga menziesii | reverse complement strand
CAGAATTACATTAAATATCCTTGACTCTGCTGAGTCATCAATTACAACTTAGCATAAAATTTAACATATTGTCCTCAAATAAAATAAAATAATATAAAATTATTTTTGCAAAATTGGGGCATGTGACATACACACCCCCTTAAAGTATAACATCGTCCTCGATGTTATTTATTCTTCGTCCTCAGAATTCCTCTGGAACAGAATTGGATATGCATCTCACATATTACTTTCGAATTCCCAGGTGGCTTCTTCTAGACTAAGGTGCTTCCATTACACCTTCACCTGACCAATGGTGCGGTTCTGAAGTGTGATCTCCCTCCGCCCGAGGATACAGTCCAATTCCACAAGAAAATCTCCTTCTGGTTCCACCTGTACATCATTCCAGTTAACAACATGAGTAGCATCATGAACATATTTCTTTAAGACAGAAATGTGAAAAACATTATGTACTCTTAAATTTGGTGGTAATGCTAATTGATAAGCTACTTGTCCAATCCTGGATAGTATTTCAAATGGACCACAGTAACGAGGTGCTAGTTTTGCACAACTACCCAATCTCAGAGAGCTCTTTTTGGGAATCACCTTGATGAACACATGTTCACCTACCTAAAACTCCTTTGGAGTTATTTTAAGGTCTGCTTGAATTTTCTGTTGATCCTGCGCAATTTTCAGATTACTTTGTACCTGCTTAACAAATTCTTTCATTTCTTTTAATAGTTCAGGACCTAATACTAATCTATCCACAAGATTACTCCAAGAGATAGGAGTATTACACTTCCTTCCATAAAAGATTTCGAAAGGACTAAATCTCGCCGACGCTTGATAATTATTATTATAAACAAATTCTACCAAATGCAAATAATCCTCCCATTTACCTGGCTGGTCTTTCACATACATTCTTAATAAATCTTCCAGTACTTGGTTTACTCTTTCAGTCTGTCCATCGGTTTGAGGATGGAACAAAGTACTAAAATTTAGTGTAGTGTTTAATCCTTTAAACAGAGATTTCCAAAAGTTACTTGTAAATTTAGGATCTCTATCTGAAATTATAACTTTCGGTATTCCATGCAGTCAAAAAATTTGCTTTAGAAAGATATCATCTATGTTTACAGCTTTATACGTAGTTTTAACAGGTATAAAGTGGGCTGCTTTACTTAATTTATCGACCACTACCATGATGGAGTCATTTAAATTCTGATTTTTAGGTAGTCCAGTAACAAAATCGAGACTAATTAGCTCCCATTTCCAGATAGGAATGGGCAATGGCTGAAGTAATCCAGCTGGGTGTTGATGTTCAGTTTTCGCTTGCTGACATTCAAAACACCTAGCGATATACTCTGCCAATTCAGTCTTCATGTTTGGCCAAAAATATTCTTTTCTTAACATAGTTATAGTCTTTTGATAGCCTGGATGACCTGACTATGGAGTTTTATGGATTTCATCCAAAATTAATAACTTAAATTTAGGTACATTAGGTACATACACTCTGTCTTTATATAGTAAAAATCCTTTTTCATTTAAATTGTACCCTTTACCTAAGCTTTCTGTTGGATTTTCTTTCGTTTTAGCTTGTAAGTTTTGGTAAATTTCATCTTGTTCTATCCCCACTTTAAGCTGTTCATCCAGATCTGTTGTATAAGTGCTGATAACTGCTGTGAATTTCGGCCTTACATTCCTACTTAATGCATCGGCAACTTTATTTTCTTTACGTTTAATGTGCTGAATTTCGAAATCATACTCACTTAGAAAAGCTAGCCACCTAGCTTGTCTGGCATTTAGATTAGGCTGATCTAACAGATATTTTAATCCTTTATTATCAGTCATTAGAATAAATTTTCTGCCAATTAGGTGATGACGCCACATCTTTAGAACATGTATAACAGCAGCTAATTCCAGATCATAAGTTGCATAATTATTTTCATGAATTTTTAATTTCCTAGACTCATAGGCAATAACATGCCCTTCTTGAGTCAGAACACCGCCTAAACCATCATTGCAGGCATCAATGCACACTACAAATTCATTATTTGGATCAGCTATTCTTAAAATAGGTGCGCTGGTTATTAGAGTTTTTAACTTTTAAAAGCTTTCCTCGCATTTATGGTTCCAATCTAATTTATTTCCTTTCTTCTGCTAAGAAGTTATCGGATTCGTGATTCTCGAAAAACCTTCAATGAACCTCTGGTAATAAACTGTAATTCCCATGAAGGATCGAACATTAGCCACATCCTTAGGAACCAACCAATCTTCGATCGCCTTTATCTTTTCGGGATCCACCGAAATCCCTTCCTTAGTCACCACATGAACTAAGTACTAAATTTTATCCTTGAAGAAATCACATTTACTAAACTTTGCAAAGAGTTGATGATCTCGTAGCTCTTGCAAAACAATTTTTAAATGTTCTTTATGTTCTTCTTTAGTTTTTGAATAAATTAATATGTCCTCGATAAACATGACCACAAACTTATCTAGATACTTATGCATAACATTGTTCATTAAACACATAAAAACAGTTGGGGCATTAGTAAGCCCGAATGGCATGATGACAAACTCGTAATGGCCATATCGAGTTCTAAAAGCTGTTGTAAAGATGTCTTCATCTCTAATCCTAGCTTGATGATATCCAGACCTTAAATCAATTTTCAAGAACACCGTGGCTCCGCGTAGTTGATCAAACAGATCATCTTTGGGAGGCAATGGGTATCTATTTTTGATAGTCATCTTATTCGACCGACGGTAATCTATGCAAAGTCGCATGGTTCCGTCCTTTTTCTTAATGAAGATGATAGGTGCCCCCCAGGGAGACACACTAGGTCGAATATACTTTTTGTCAATAAGTTCTTTTAATTGTGACTTTATTTCATTAAGCTCAAGTATGTTCATTCGATAAGGGGCCTTTGAGCTGGATACTGCACCAGGTACCAACTCAATGGTAAAATCTAGTTCCCTTTTCGGAGGTAGTCCCAAAATTTCTTCCGGAAATACATCAACATATTGTCTTAAAACTGGTATGTCCTCGAATTTTAATTTGTTTGTTTTATTTAGATTCTCCTCATCAGTTATTGTTATTGCAATAGCTTTACAACCCTTCCTAACAACCCTCTTAAGCTACAGAGCAGAAATCTACCTTATGATAGTTATTCTAGGGATTCCCTTCACATTTATTGATTTTCCATCATTATTTATACACGTAAGGGTTTTATCATAACAATTTAAAATCACCCTATGTTGTTCTAACCAATCCATACTGATTAGTAAGTCATAAGAACCAAGAGGTAATACATTAATCTTTACAACAGTTTCAAATTGATCGATAACTTTTGCACATTCTTTTACAAAACAAGTTATCTTCCTTTTTGCACCAGTGGCTAACTGAACCAACCAAGAATTTTCAATTTTTTCAACAGGCAACTTACATTTTTCTACCATTTTAGGTGAAATATAATTGAGATTAGCTCCTGGATCAATTAAAATAGCTATAGGGGTTTGGTTGATCATACTTTCTACTTCCACCATGGAAGTTTGATATTCTGCTTGTTGATTCTCCAAGGCTGCATTGATTCCGGGCATAGTCCTCGCTAAATCTCCGCAGTCATTTCCTCCTGTATGGTATGAATATTAATGACAATATTTTTTCGATTAGGACAGACTGAGGCATAATGTGGGCCATTACACTCCCAACACTTTATAGGTTCTTTGCGTTCAAAGTTCTTTGTGTAATTACCATGATTATTAGCAGACTCTTTACCCTTTGGATTGTTCCGATTGTTGGGTGAATTATTTTTATTCCCTTGGAAATTCTTGTTAGGAAAATTTCTGGCCTTATTGTTTTTAGAATTCCGGTTGGGCACAAATTCTTTCTTCTTTTGATCATAATGGTTGTTATTCTTCTTCGCCTTCCAGTTGGCCATGCTCTCCTTCTTTCGATTCTGTTCAAAACAGAAATTGGCTTTCCTCATAGCTTCTTCCAGTGTTTTTGGATTGTCATACTCAACCCTATCCTTAATATGATAAGGTAGACAGCCGAGGAATAGCTGTACCTTTGGTTTTTCATCTACAAGGTATGGTACATACCTAAGCAGACTTAAAAACTTGTTGTTCAGATAGTTCATAGTCATTGATCCTAATTTAAGCTCATATAATTCTTTTGCTCTCTCTTCATAGTACTGCTTAGATAAAAATTTCTTTTTAAAGTACCTCTTAAAGGTACTCCAATTTACATTCTTCTCTTTTATTCCCTTCACTCTCTTCAAGTCCTGCCACCAAATATCAGCCTTCCCTGAGAGATTGTAGATAACCATTCTATCCTTTAATTGGTTAGAATAGTTATAAATCTAGAAGTACTTCTTCATCCCAGATAACCAAGATTCTGCTTCCTCCCCCTTCTCAGTCTCTCCATTGAATGTTGGTGGTTTAATCTTTTTAAACTCCCCATAAATTTCCTCACAGGGTTTATATTTTCTCTTTTTAGTATAATGGTTGTCATCACTACTATCACTAGTGGAATGAAAACTACGTTGATCACCAAATACCTCTGAAGATGAGCTGCTTTCATTTTTAGTCTGTTTAATCTTTTTATATTTATGTTGATGACTTGTATCTTCTGAATCAACTCTTTTACCCCTACCCTCAGTTTGAAATCTTTCTATTAGGATCTGATTCAGCTCCTCCTGAGCCCTCAGAATCCTTTCATTCTCTCATTTAACAGATTCCATTTCATATTTTAAGTCTTTTACTGTTTGTAACAGTTCTGAAGAATTAGTAGTTAGGTATTCTTGTATAGGGTCTCTTGGTAAGTTTTCTTGTTCAGTAAATGGAGATTCCTCTTCCGCATATTCTTCCAGCCTTTCCATACCTGTTGTTAAACTTCAGAAACAATTTTCTCTGTTGAATAACATCAAAAGAAAATAACATCAGTAAAATAATTTAAATTCACTGTTTCATAAAAGCAAGTTGGGCTTCATCAAGGCGCTCTGATACCACATGTCATAACCCCAAATTTTCACAAAAATGAATTTTTTTTGATGTAACATAAATTGTTTATAGCTATAGTTTGTTAACTACTAGTGGTTAACAGATAAATGAAACAGTTAACAAACTAATTATTAACTTAAACACATATAAATTAATACTAATTTAATTTCGATATGTGATGTAAATAATCTGCATTCAGTTGTTTCTAGCTGTACTAATGATTTGATTTTGTCAAGTAGGTGAGAAGTTACTTTCTAACTGGGACTTACTTAGCGATTGCTAACTTACTTGGATTTTTGGATCTTACAGGCTTGACAGGTAAATTTTGAACCAGTAAGAGTTTATTAAGGCGTTAATCCAGATATACTTCTTTTAGCATAAATATACTGTTAGAGTAAAAGTTTGCTTAATAGAATTCAAGGGTACTATGAGGTAAAGTATATTTTCTTTACTTGTTTTGCAACTATGACAGTATTTTAAATTAATGTTGTAAAGACCAATAACCTTACCATTCTCAATGTTTTTCATTAGTATGACTTTTATTTCAGACAGTTCTTCTTTCTAGTTACTAGCCAAGTTACTTATAGATCTCACGATTTTGTATAACAATTCCTTTACTGATATAAGAGTTTACTACTATTATTATTTCTAAAATTTTAAACACTGCTTATCAGCATGGAAATAAAACTAATCCTTATAAGAACAAGCTTACAAACGTACCCTCAACTCTACTTTTAATTAAGCTTCAGTAGAGGAAGTTTATCAGCTTATTATTAGGTTATATCTATAAATGATCATTTCCACAAATGTCATCAAGTTGTGGTTTCTATCTCCAAATTTATTCATGACATAAGTAATGTGATAAAATTACATTATTATATCATTTATTTATAATAACAAGTACTACTATATTTATTCTTGAATAGTTTTACTATCCTTCACTACCAAGACTAATTTAATCTTGGTTTGATTCATCTTAGAGCTTTGGTATCTTATGAAGACCAAATCATCATATACTTCCCAGAAGTTAATCTTACTCTTAGTACCATAGACTACATTCAAAAGTAAGAGTTATGCTAGGGTGTAATTACTAATTATTTTTATACACACCTTGTTGATTTGTAAACTAGTTCTTACCTATTAGTGTTTGCATAGACTAGTTCTAACAACTTAAACATGCATTGTTTATGGTTATAAAAAGAATAGGTCAATAGTGATACTATCAACTCATGTTCATCAACTTTTACTATACTATTGATCTCTTCGTAAAATGTTTTGCTAAGTAATATTATAAGGTCATTATAAAACAAGGATATCGATGCAATATGTTTTGGTTCAATACTAATGATGATTCCAATGTTTAAATAAAACAAGGGTTAATGATGCAATATAAGTCTCGTTCTTAAACATAACATGACCTTATGGTTTATCCATGCAATGATACGTTCTGACTTTGGAGAATACATTATCATTATAGTCATTGTTTAAATTATTGATAATAATTTGTTGTCCTGATAATGCAGTGACAACTATATCATTCGATCCACCGTGGGCTGGATAAATTGTGGGTATGTGGAACATCCACCATTGTGCAATGCTTGATTTAAAAACCTCCAATGAAACCCTAACTCATCATTCTTCATCGACGGTTTTGGTCTTGCTTTTTCTGGTTTACTGTGGCCATGAGGGCTCGCTTGTGCTCATCTCCAAATCCATTGTCTGTGTGTAGAGAAGTGTTTCCACTCTAGTGTGTGGTTTTCAAGACTCATAGTTCGCATTTGATTTCTCTCTGGATGCATTGCGTTGCTGTGTGTGTAGTTGTTCTCTGTCAGTAGTTTGTAGTGTCGATTTCTTGCATGGCCATTGCCAAGGCTTTAATCCTGCTCCAGTCGTCGGTGTAGTATGCATTTTGAACCCTGCTGCCTCTGTCATAGGTGAGAATGAGGGTTTGATCTTCCAGTTGTTGTTCATGGTGCGGGTTCAATTCCTCCTTGGCTTCCAAATATTTCGCTTTTAGGTAAAGAATTTGTCTTACAAATGTTATAAGTTTTTAAATTACAGTTACAGTTATAAACTCAGTTTCAAATCAAGGTTTTGGTCTTCACTTGCAGGTTATAATTTTCCCTTTCACTTGGAAGAATCCTCTCCACATTTGGATTGGCATCAAGACCTACGGGTAAGCCCCGGTTACAATGTGGCAACTCCCTGCTTGTACAGACTTAGGGGAAAATGGTTTCAGTTGGAAAGAAATTATGACCTCGGTTTTTCCAGTCTTGGTATTTTTGGTCTTCAATTTTAAGATTTGTTTTTCGTTATTAAACCCTTGCATATAGCAGGGTGGCTCCGGCTTCGATGTCGTGAGTTGTATTAATCTTTTCTTGACTTATAAAGGATATACAGTAATGAAGGTTTTAAAAAAATTGAATGCTAGTTTTGTTTTAAAACCCACTTCACAATGCTGGGTCCACCGACCCTGAGCTGGGTGTTGTAATTTGGTTAAGTTTGCAGCCTTACGGCTTGTCAATTAATACATTGGTTTTTTTTAAGAAAGATTTTATTTCAAGCTTTGTCTCGTTTTTGCAGTAATCTTGTATATTTTGACTCTGTGTATGTTAGGGTTCTTCCTATTCAATTGTTAATGAAGAACATTACTGTTTGAAATATATTTGGTAAATAGATTGTTGTTATTATAAAGCTGTAACTTAGTCGTAGTGTATAATTTGTAATATTTACTTATTTTTTCAGATTATACAAGCTAGGGTTTTCTTGAAATGAAACCCTTGTCTAAATAAGTTCTTCAGTTAATTAATGATTAGGTTTTGCTACTTGTTAATTTGGTTAAATTATTATTACAGGTGTGTTGTGTAAATGTACATTTGCTTTCAGAAAAGATTGTAACAGTCTATAGTAGACTAATCGTTTATTTATATAATTATCCATGTAAATGGTTTGCAGCTTAGATGTTTTTATTTATAATAGTTAAATAACTTGGATAGGGTTTCAACCCTGAAGTTTTACATTTACAGGTATAAGCCTGTCTAATAATTATAAATAGTTTCTACATAGGTATTATTTGGTTTTATATTAGTTATTAATTATATTTTCATTGCTTTTATTCACTAAACTGTCAGGTAGAATTTACTCATAGTTCTTGAAAAGATAAAGCATAGACTATGTAACTCAATTTACTCTTTGTAATTTAAGTACTTTTAATATAACCCTATTTAGTTTATAATAAATATTAGTCCTAGATTTAGTTGATATTGTTATAAAATAGACTATATTATTAGTAGCTCGTTTATTTACTTATCTGTATGTAATCATTGTAACTCAAATGTGATTTTTCTGCTGCATTTCATTCAATTACTAAGTGAAAACAGAGAAATATAAACATATCATAACACTGTTTAACCTCCATAATATGTTAACATGAATAAAATTACTCTACTGTCTGTAAATACACAATCTTATCTACTCAAACATTCTCTTATCTTCTTAAATATTCTACCTGTGATAGAGTACTTCCTGGATTTCCAGGTGTGGAAAAACACAGTCTAGAAATTATTTCTATTCTAACACAATACTTTTCTAATCAATTTCATTTCTTCAATCATTTAAAAAGACTGCTAGATTCTAACATTATACAACTAACTCTGTAACATTCACATATCAGTCAAACTCAGATTGATTTATCTAATATAGTAAAACAAAATAATGTAGAACCTGTTTAGGACAGACGACAACAGCATTAGGAGGCCATTCCTCCCTACCAATCTCCTGGAGAGTTCTCAAACAACGCTTCCTCAGGACCCCTGAGCCTGTTCCTAGTCTTCTTGGCTGAGAATTGGTGGAGAATGCAAATAGTAGACTGGTTCAATATCTCTGTAAAACATTCTACTCTCAGATGTAATATCTTTCAGCTTAAAATCTGCACTAGATCAATCAATATTTATCCCCTCAAACACTTTACACAATTCCCTTCCATTGAATTTATTTGAAGTACATTCATTCACCTGAATGATCACCTCTCTAGAATGAGCAGCCTCAACTCTCTTCAATGGGAATTTTTATAAATATTACCTAGGTATTTTGGGTCAGTTTTCATTAATTGATCCACCTGCTCTGATTCCACTTTCTTGGGGAATCATGACCCCAATTGTAGGGAGGTTTCCACCTGCAACAGTTGGAAGTGGTTTGAGGATGCTGCCACATGTTAGTTTGTTCTCCACCCAGTCTCCTCAACCTATTTGACCAGTAAACACTCTTTTAATAGCTCTCTGAAGTTGTTGTCTCCTCCTTTATTTATTTATAATTGAAATATTTAGAATTACATTACGTGTCCTTGACTCAGCTGAGTCATCAATTACAACTTAGCATAAAATTTAACATATTGTCCTCAAATAAAATCAAAAAATCAAAAATTGTTTTTGCAAAATTGGGGCATGTGACATACACACCCCCTTAAAGCGATGTTATTTATTCTTCGTCCTTAGAATTCCCCTGAAATAGAATTGGATATGCATCCTGCATATTAATTTCCAATTTCTAGGTGGCTTCTTCTAGACGAAGGTGCTTCCATTGGACCTTCACCTGACCAATGGTGCAGTTCCGAAGTGTGATCTCCCTCTTCCTGAGGATACAGTCTGGTTCCACCAGAAAATCTCCTTTTGGTTCCACCTGTACATAATTCCAGTTAACAACATGAGTAGCATCATTAACATATTTCTTTAATACAGAAATGTGAAAAACATTATGCATTCTTAAATTTGGTGGTAATGCTAATCGATAAGCTACTTGTCCAATCCTGATAGTATTTCAAATGGACCACAGTAACGAGGTGCTATTTTTGCACAACTACTCAATCTCAGAGAGCTCTTTTTGGGCCTCACCTTGATGAACACATGTTCACCTACTTGAAACTCCTTTGGAGTTCTTTTAAGGTATGCTTGACTTTTCTATCGATCCTGCGCAATTTTCAGATTACTTTGTACCTGCTTAACAATTTCTTCCATTTCTTTTAATAGTTCAGGACCTAATACTAATCTATCCACATGACTACTCCAAGAGATAGGAGTATTACACTTCCTTCCATACAAGATTTCGAAAGGACTAAATCTGGTTGATGCTTGATAATTATTATTATAAGCAAATTCTACCAAATGCAAATAATCCTCCCATTTACTTGGTTGGTCTTTCACATACATTATTAATAAATCTTCCAGTACTTGTTTTACTCTTTCAGTCTATCCATCAGTTTGAGGATGGAACGAAGTACTAAAATTTAGTGTAGTGTTTAATCCTTTAAACAGAGATTCCCAAAATTTACTTGTAAATTTAGGATCTCTATCTGAAATTATAACTTTCGGTATTCCATGCAGTCAAAAGATTTGCTTTAGAAAGATATCAGCTATGTTTGTAGCTTTATACGTAGTTTTAACAGGTATAAAGTGGGCTGCTTTACTTAATTTATCAACCACTACCATGATGGAGTCATTTAAATTCTGATTTTTAGGCAGTCCAATAACAAAATGGAGACTAATTGTCTCCCATTTCCAGCTAGGAATGGGCAATGGCTGAAGTAATCTAGCTGGGTGTTGATGTTCAGTTTTCGCTTGCTGACATTCAAAACACCTAGTGATATACTCTGCCAGTTCAGTCTTCATGTTTGGCAAAAAATATTCTTTTATTAACATAGTTATAGTCTTTTGATAGCCTGGATGACCTGAGTATGGATTTTTATGGATTTCATCCAAAATTAATAACTTAACTTTAGGTACATTAGGTACATACACTCTGTCTTTATACAGTAAAAATCCTTTTTCATTTAAATTGTACCCTTTACTTAAGCTTTTTGTTGGATTTTCTTTCGTTTTAGCTTGTAAGTTTTGGTAAATTTCATCTTGTTCTATCCCCGCTTTAAGATGTTCATCCAGATCTGTTGTATAAGTGCTGATAACTACTGTGAAGTTCAGCCTTGCATTCCTACTTAATGCATCGACAACTTTATTTTCTTTACGTTTAATGTGCTGAATTTCGAAATCATACTCACTTAGAAAAGCTAGCCACCTAGCTTGTCTGGCATTCAGATTAGGCTGATCTAATAGATCTTTTAATCCTTTATTATCGGTGATTAGAATAAATTTTCTGCCAATTAGGTGATGACGCCACATCTTTAGAGCATGTATAACAACAACTAATTCCAGATAATAAGTTGCATAATTCTTTTCATGAATTTTTAATTTCCTAGACTCATAGGCAATAACATGCCCTTCTTGAGTTAGGACACTGCCTAAACCATCATTGCAGGCGTCAGTGCACACTACAAATTCTTTATTTGGATCAGCTATTCTTAAAATAGGTGCACTGGTTAATAAAGTTTTTAACTTTTTAAAGCTTTCCTCGCATTTTTGGTTCCAATAAATTTCTTTCCTTTCTTCTGCAAAGAAGTTATCAGATTCGTGATTCTTGAAAAACCTTCAATGAACCTCCGGTAATAACCGGTAATTCCCATGAAGGATTGAACACTAGTTACATCCTTAGGAATCGACCAATCTTCGATCGCCTTTATCTTTTCAGGATCCACCGAAATCCCTTCCTTAGTCACCACATGACCTAAGTACTGAATTTTATCCTTGAAGAAATCGCATTTACTAAACTTTGCAAAGAGTTGATGATCTTGTAGCTCTTGCAAAACAATTTTTAAATGTTCTTTATGTTCTTCTTCAGTTTTTGAATAAATTAATATGTCATCAATAAACACGACCACAAACTTATCTAGATACTTATGCATAACATTGTTCATTAAACAAATAAAAACAACTGGGGCATTAGTAAGCCCAAATGGCATGACGACAAACTCGTAATGGCCATATCGAGTTCTAAAAGCTGTTGTAAAGATGTCTTCATATCTAATCCTAACTTGATGATATCCAGACCTTAAATCAATGTTTGAGAACACCGTGGCTCCACGTAGTTGATCAAACAGATCATCTATGCGAGGCAACGGGTATCTATTTTTGATAGTCATCTTATTCAACTGACGGTAATCTATGCAAAGTCGCATGGTTCCGTCCTTTTTCTTAACGAAGATGACAGGTGCCCCCTAGGGAGACACACTAGGTCGAATATACTTTTTGTCAATAAGTTATTTTAATTGTGACTTTTTTTCGTTAAGTTCAAGTATGCTCATTCGATAAAGGGCCTTTGAGCTGGGTACTGCACCAGGTACCAACTCAATGGTAAAATCTAGTTCCCCTTTCGGAGGTAGTCCCATAATTTCTTCCAGAAATACATCAACATATTCTCTTAAAACTGGTATGTCCTCCAATTTTAATTTGTCTTTTTTATTTAGATTCTCCTCATCAGTTATTGTTATTGTGTAAGCTTTACAACCCTTCCTAATAGCCCTCTTAAGTTGTAGAGCAGAAATCTGCCTTATGGTAGTTCTTCTAGGGATTCCCTTTACATTTATTGATTTTCCATTATTATTTATACACGTAAAGGTTTTATCATAACAATTTAAAATCACCCTATGTTGTTCTAACAAATCCATACCGATTAGTAAGTCATAAGAACCAAGAGGTAATACATTAAGCTTTACAATAGTTTCAAATTGATCCATAACTATTGCACATTCTTTTACAAAACAAGTTATCTTCCTTTTTGCACCAGTGGGTAACTGAACCAACCAGGAATTTTCAAAATTTTCAACAGGAAACTTACATTTTTCTACCATTTTAGGTGAAATATAACTGAGACTAGCTCCTGGATCAATTAAAATAGCTATAGGGGTTTGGTTTATCATACCTTCTACTTACACCATGGAAGTTTGATATTCCGCTCGTTGATTCTCCAAGGCTGCATTGATTCTGGGCATAGTCCTTGCTAAATCTCCGACAATAATTTTCTCCTATATGGTATGAATATTACTGACAGTCTTTTTTCGATTAGGACAGACTGAGGCATAATGTGGGCCATTACACTCCCAACACTTTATAGGTTCTTTGCGTTCAAAGTTCTTTGTGTAATTACCATGATTATTAGCAGATTCTCTATCCTTTGGATTGTTCTGATTGCTGGGTGAATTATTTTTATTCCCTTGGAAATTCTTGTTAGGAAAATTTCTGGCCTTATTGTTTTTAGAATTCCGATTGGGCACAAATTCTTTCTTCTTTTGATCATAATGGTTGTTATTCTTCTTTGCCTTCTAGTTGGCCATACTCTCCTTCTTTTGATTATGTTCAAAATAGAAATTGGCTTTCCTCATAGCTTCTTCCAGTGTTTTTGGATTGTCATACTCAATCCTATCCTTAATATGATAAGGTAGATAGCTGAGGAATAACTGTACCTTTGGTTTTTCATCTACAAGGTATGGTACATACCTAAGAAAACTTAAAAACTTGCTGTTCAGATTTTTCATAGTCATTGATCCTAATTTAAGCTCATAGAATTCTTTTTCTCTCTCTTCATAGTACTGCTTAGAGATAAATTTATTTTTAAAGTACCTCTTAAAGGTACTCCAATTTACGTTCTTCTCTTTTATTCCCTTCACTCTCTTCAAGTCCTGCCACCAAATATCAGCCTTCCCTAAGAGATTGTAGATAACCATTCTATCCTTTAATTGGTTAGAATAATTATAAATATGGAAGTACTTCTTCATCCCATATAACTAGGATTTCGCTTCCTCCCCCTTCTCAGTCTCTCCATTGAATGTTGGTGGTTTAATCTTTTTAAACTCGCCAGAAATTTACCCATAGGGTTTATATTTTCTCTTTTTAGTATAATGGTTGTCATCACTACTATCACTAGTGGAATGAAAATTACGTTGATCACCAAATACCTCTGAAGATGAGCTACTTTCATTTTTAGTCTGTTTAATCTTTTTATATTTATGTTGAAGACTTGAATCTTCTGAATCAGCTCTTTTGCCCCTACCCTCAGTTTGAAATTTTTCTGTTAGGATCTGATTCAGCTCCTCCTGAGCCCTCAGAATATTTTCATCCTCTTGTTTAACAGATTCCATTTCAGATTTTAAGTCTTTTACTATTTGTAACAATTTTGAAGAATTAGTAGTTAGGTCTTCTTGTATAGGGTCTCTTGGTAAGTTTTCTTGTTCAGTAAATGGAGATTCCTCTTCTGCATATTCTTCCAGCCTTTCCATACCTGTTGTTAAACTTCAGAAATTTTTTTCTTTGTTGAATAACATTAAAAGAAAATAACATCAGCAAAATAATTTAAATTCACTGTTTCATAAAAGCAAGTTGGGCTTCATCAAGGCCTAGTGTTTGAACCTTGTGCTCTGATACCACACGTCATAACCCCAAATTTTCACAAAAATTAATTTTTTTTGGTGTAACATAAATTGTTTATAGTTGCAGTTTGTTAACTGCTAGCGGTTAACAGATAAATGAAGCAGTTAACAAACTAATGATTAACTTAAACACATATAAATTAATACTAATTTAATTTCAATATGTGATGTAAATAATCTACATTGAGTTGTTTCTAGCTGTAATGATGATTTGATTTTGTCAAGTAGTTGAGAAGTTACTTTCTAACTAGGACTTACTTAGCGATTGTTAACTTACCTAGATTTCTCGATCTTACAAGCTTGACAGGTAAATTTTGAACAAGTAAGAGTTTATTAAGGCATTAATCCATATATACTTCTTTTAGCATAAATATACTACTAGAGTAAAAGTTTGCTGAATAGAATTCAAGGGTACTATGGGGTAAAATATCTTTTCTTTACTTGTTTTGCAACTATGACAGTATTTTAAATTCATGTTGTAAAGACCAATAACATTACCATTCTCAATGTTTTTCATTAGTATGAATTTTATTTCAGACAGTTCTTCTTTCTAGCTACTAGCCAAATTACTTATAGAGCTCATGATTTTGTATAACAATTCCTTTACTGACATCAGAGTTTACTACTGTTATTATTTCTAAAATTTTAGACACTGCTTATCAGCATGGAAATAAAACTAAGCCTTAGAAGAACAAGCTTACAAATGTACCCTCAGCTCTACTTACAAACAGAGGCTGTATACAAACACCAACAACACCCAAGAAGACTCAACAATCATCAAAACTTTCCTAACAACACTCAATCCTCCAAATAATGCTCAAAACAAGAGCATACATGACTATTCGGAGTAACCTGCGTACATGCACAGTATTTCAAGATAAAACCATGTGTATACGTGACTATGAAGCAAATACTCATGTACAAGAAGAAAAATAGGGAAAAATGATAAGCCAAGGTCAAATTACTCCTACATGACACTACTGGGAAAACATACCTCTAGACCCGACACAGAAACAAGGAAATAAATAGCAACTCAAGCACATTGTATACCCAAACCCCAAAGAGAAAACAAATATGAACCTCCCAACGGAGTCATCAATTCTGTTACGGAGAGAAACTTCCTATGGCTTGGGGGTACCACAGACATTATAACACCATAAAATAATCCTTTCCAATATGCAAGAGCAATAAGCACATCTAACACTAAGGGATATAAAATCGTACCTTATTCCAGACGGTTGAAGTAGATCCCTGTTGAGCTTTTCCAATGCACTTGCACTTACAATTTTCCCTCAACAACATCAAATAAATCAAGCATGATATATATAAATGTGTTAGAGCTACTCTAGGATATATAATCAATCATGTATAAGCAAGTAAATACATCCATGGATTCAATATTCACATTTAAAATGAACATGTATTGGATAGGAAAATATATTTCTATTAATAAAACAAAGATACAATAGTGACAAACTCTGTCAGCACTTCTGCGAACCGGAGAAACCGAGTCCTCCACCTGGGCCTCCACCACTTCAATCCTCCATCTCTCGATAGCAAGCTCACAAAGCAAAGGAAATATTGGGAAGAACACTATGTGCTCCAAAGGGACAAAGGGATGCAGACTCAAGTATAAGCAAAATGAGGCAACAATGGATTGTAGTGTCCTTACTCTTGAATTTCTCCTCCTTCAATGTATCTAAGAGGCTCAATATATAGCACTCCAAATAAGTAATGGAGGGTCGAGTCGAAGAGTTCTGAAGTCATATGGAAGTCCAAGAGTCAAGATATTCAAACTCATATGAGGAAAACTCTAAAAATATTTGTCTTTATGCACACATCCTGATGTACGCGGGTTTGAGGTCAAAATATGCATATACACGCGAATATGGTTTCAAAAGTTGCGTATAGGTATAAACAAGTGATTTTTGAGGATAATATTGGAACATAAAAGTATAATATATATCCATGGGGTCCAAAGAGTCTGCAGAGGGACAGGGAAGGACATAAATATGTGATCAACTAGGTGTGGTAAAATCAGCAATAACATAATTGATATAAGGTGCAAGGATTCCATAATAGGTCTACATATTTGCAAGGATTCCATAATAGGATTTGTTGTTTTCTACATTTATACCTACTTGATTTTTTCTTGTTTATATGAAATATCAATGAGGATTAATTCTAACATTCCCCCATGTTTGTTGAATTGAGGGTGGATTATTAGGAACCCATGTCAATCCTTCTCTTTATCGTGTTAGTATATTGTGTTGGACGCATATGCTTTGTAAGTCGTCCCATAGTAATTGTTGATCCATAGTTTGTGTTATTGTTGTTGGGCGCATATGCTTTGTAAGCCGCCTGTAGTATTTGTTGATCCATAGTTTATATTGGCCCATGGTTTTGACCCATAGTATTGGTGCCTATTTTTAATATATAAGTGTGTGTTGAGGCCAAGGAAGACACGGTGAAGTTATTTTGTATTGAGCTTGCTCAAAGGAGGTTGCCCCCTCGAAGTGGCCTGCGATTAATATAAAAGTGATTTTGAGGTCTGCTGCTATATCGTGTATTTTGATTACTTGTTTGCTGCAGGGTCCTCACATCTGGTATCAGAGCGCTTTCTTGGGGCTCGTTGGGTGAAATTTCTGCCCAATTTTTTTTTGCTTCTGTTGCAGGTTCGGATCTGGGAATAATCCCTATCCGCTTAACTGTGGGAAGTACTTGGGCATAAGCCCTAAAACTCATTGTGAGGAGTACCACAGGAACCCCGAAGTAGCTGGCCCATTGAGAGGACCTGCCAGTGAAAAGGGAAACGACCCCTACCTGATTGACTAGTTCCCACTCGTGAGGTAAACCAAGAGCTGTCGTTTGTGGCCAAGCGGTTATTAGTTTTGTAAATTTGAGCATATAGATCTGTAAAGAAACACACAACTCACAAAGAAGATCTCACAATTTACTCAGCCATTGAAGAATGAAACAGCGC
>LPNX010641760.1:915036-926954 GCA_001517045.1 Pseudotsuga menziesii | reverse complement strand
AGCATTAGGAGAAGGAGTCACTGCATGGAGACTGTCTTCAATTCGAATTGACTGTGTAGAAGCTTCTACTTCTTCTTCATCTTGAACAACTTCATCAGAGAGATTGGAGGCCGATATTTTTGGATCAAGGATGCTTATGGTGCTAGATGTGCACCATTTTCTATCAATTCCAAAGTTTCTATCCAATCTTGCCCAGAGTTCCTGTGGATCTTTAATAGATCTACTGTGGTAGCGCATGCTAGGAGAAAGAGCCAGTTCCATTATTTCAAAAGCTTTATCCTTTGATTTTAGCGAGTCATTATCACTCTCAAAATAATTTCTACCTAATCCAATAGACACCGAAAAGAGTTTTTGTCTTCTCAGACATATATTCATCTTCAACCTCCATTCAAAATAGTCCGAGGATCGGGTGAGAAGAGGAACTGATGAATTCATTTCGAAGTTGTACCTGCAAAACAAAAAAATGATCCAGAAGGAGATCCGAGGAGGAGAAGTGCCTTGTCCGTTGAGGCTCTGATACCATGTAAATTTGAGCATATAGATCTGTAGACAAACACACAACTCACAAAGAAGATCTCACAATTTACTCAGCCATTGAAGAATGAAACAGTGCAAAAGGCTTGCAGCTGTGAATGCTTTCATTAATAAAAAAAGTAATCCAGATGATAATTACAATAATGTAAAATGGCTTTAATAGCCACAAGCAATTCGAATCCACATGAGGAAGTTCGAATTGATTAGACTCTACTTGACTGTAGGTAACCGAGACTTGTCTAAATCACTATCGGAGGACCCAGTAGTTAACTGTCCTTGTCTAAATCATAACCGGAGTTCTAAAACACAACCAAGTGTTATATTTAGTATTAAATAATGGTTAACTGATTGTGGTAGGTGAGAAATTCGCCCCACATGTGTGCAATCAATTAAACCTAGCGCTAACTGAATGTAGAGGGCTAGAACTGAATGTAACTGACTCCTAACTTGGCTTGACTAGTCATTAACTGAAGTGAACTGACCTTGGTTGGTTTCGGCACTCCCAGTTGCTTCCTAAATTGTAGGGATTGATCTAGGAGACTCCTAATCTTATGCAATCAAGTGCAATAAGTGGCAGTGAGCCTCAATTAGTGTTCCCCACACTTTGGTAACTGAAACATGTGCCCCAATTAGGTCAAGTTTAACCAATGGTGCTAATGACTATAAATAGATTGGATGGACTCCCGATTTAGACATATGACCAAATTTGGATAAGGGAGGATTAATAATCCTAACAAGTTTTACCTGAGCCGTGGAGTGAGGGGTACTGCCCCAATACGCAAGCCGTCAGACAGCATTGGTGGCCGAGTGAATCCCTTGAACTGATAGGAAGCCGCACATACCTGGGGTCCATCTCTATTTTCAGTTGCACAATCGCAGATTTCCTCTGTCCAGAACTGTTGCCGGTCCGCTCCGTGCCATTGCAGATCCATTTATTACCGATCACTTCCGTGCCGTTGCAGATTCCACTGTTTCTGATCAGTTTCGCACCGTTGCAGATACCTTCCTGAAAAAAAAAAGAAAAAAAAGAAAAGAAAAAAAAAGAAAAAAAAGAAAAAGTATAAAATTCTGTTTTTCGGCCATATCTCCTTGGTTTCAACTCTGTTTTCCTCTAAACTTCTTTGACACCTCTGCAATTCCATTCTGCATATTTCATTCCTGAAGACCCTATCCCAAATTCCACTTCCCAAAACCCAAAATCCCACATTTGTCTATTTTTAGGGTTTGCGTTAACTCCTTCGATTTTCACCCAAACGCCTTCAAATTTTGCTGCCGTATTCCTTTCCTCATTCTGCTTCTTTGTCCCTCTCTACCAAACTTTCTCATTCTTTCACCCCGCTCCTAAAATCCCCATTTTTTGCTTCCCTGTCCTTTCGACAGTGTCCAAAACTTACTCAAACCCAAATTACCCTTCCGATTTTATCCCAAATCCAGATTTTCCTCTACTGAAACAGTTTCTGTTTTTGTTTTTCTACTCACTTCCCCCCCCCGCCAAAAAAAAAACTCCTGGTTATGGTTGTCACCCGCACAGGAGCAAAAACCATGGAGGAAGCACTTGCAGCCATCCAATCCAAACTCCAGGAACTGGATGAAAAATTTCTCGGTCTCCATCTTGAGCATTCAGCTATGAACACCAGACGACAGTCCGAGTCTTCATCAAACAATGGGTTCTCTTCTTCTAGCAATTTTCGCAGTCCGAAGCTAGATTTTCCTCGCTTCAATGGTACTGATCTGACTGGATGGATCTATCATGTAGAACAATATTTCAGTCTTCATAATACTTTTGATGTCCACCAAGTTCCACTTGCCTCCTTTCATTTGGAACAGGAAGCTCTTCAATGGTATCATTGGTCCATCAAGGCTCATGAAGAGCCAAAATGGCCTGATTTTTGCCAGCTCCTTTTGCAACGATTTGGCCCTAGTGCTTTTGATGACTTCACAGGAGCTCGCACTAAAATTCGCCAAATTGGCACTGTGAAAGAGTATCAAACTGAATTTGAGAAACTAGCTAATCACACTGAAGGATTACCTGATGACTTCTACCGGAGTTGTTTTATCAGTGGTCTAAAGGATGTAATTCGCTCTGAGGTCAAAATGTTCAGTCCCAACACAATGATGGAAGCCCTGGGGTTGGCTAAGTTGGCAGAAGACAAGATGGCAGCCCAACAACGCTCCAAATCCTCTTTTGTTCCCTTTCGAAATATGGGTTCTCAATGACCTCCCATTCCGCCAGCTCCTCGCTCACCTCCAATCAAGCACTTGTTTGAAATAGAGATGCAGGCACGCAGAGAAAAAGGGCTTTGTTATAATTGTGATGAGAAATTCAGTCGGGGACATCGATGTGTTCAACAAAAGCTCTATCTCCTGGATGTGGATTCTCCACCTGCCTCTAAAATTGGTGAAGAAGCTTCCGATACAATGGATGCTCTGGTTGACACTCAGGAGCCGCCTACTGACCCTCCATCTCAGGATGACCAGCCTGAGATATCCCTCCATGCTTTAGCTGGAGTCACTGCCCCCCAAACAATTCGGGTACGCGGTTACTTCAAGAAGCTTCCTCTTACAATACTCATTGATTCTGGCAGCACTCATAATTTCATTAACCCTCGGATCGCCAAACAAGCTGATTGTTTTATCCATCCTTGCTCCAACTTTGAAGTCATGGTTGCCAATGGGGCACCTTACCTTGCAAAGGGAAGTGTCGTAATGTGCGTATCTCTATGGGAGATTATAACCTCCGCTTTGACATGTTTGCCTTGACCTTAGGCGGATGTGATGTGGTTTTGGGTGCTCAATGGCTGCGCACACTTGGCCCCATATTATGGGATTTTGCTGAAATTTGGATGCAGTTCTCCCCCAATGGACACAAACACACATTGAAAGGATTACAACCAGGGTCTCTTAGCATCATCAGTTCACATCGCATGGAAAAAAACATTAAGAAGAGTTCCCATGGTGTCATCGCTCAGCTCCATTCCATTCAAATGCAACCATCAGCGGCCCCCACTACTCCTTTGGATCTCCAACAAATTCTGGATCGATATACAGGTGTTTTTGCTGAACCAGTAGGACTTCCACCTTCATGACTAGAGGACCATCATATTCAGCTCCTTCCTGGCAGCATTCCTCCCAACATCAGGCCCTATCGCTACCCATTTCACCAAAAAACAGAGATTGAACTCCTTGTTAGGGACTTACTGAAGCAAGGTATTATTCTCCCAAGCACAAGTTCCTTTTCTTCACCAGTTCTTCTTGTCCACAAAAAAGATGGGTCATGGTGCCTCTACATTGACTTCCGAGCACTTAATCACCTCACCATCAAGGATAAGTTTCCAATTTCTGTTGTTGATGAGCTTCTTGATGAGCTTCATGGTGCTCAATTTTTCTCCAAGTTGGATCTTCGCTCTGGGTATCATCAAATTCGGGTTCATGAGGATGATATCCCTAAAACAGCTTTCCGCACACATGATGGCCACTATGAGTTTTTGGTCATGCCCTTTGGTCTCACTAATGCTCCTTCCACATTCCAGGCCTTGATGAATCAAATATTCCGACCTTATTTGCGGAAATTCATTCTGGTATTTTTTGATGATATCCTCATCTACAGTAAAACATGGGATGAACATCTCCAGCATCTGGCTCTTGTAATGCAAATTTTCTCTGATCATCACCTCCATGCCAAAAATTCTAAATGTGTTTTTGGCCAAAAAAAAGTTGAGTATCTCGGGCACATTATCTCAACACAAGGGGTTCGTGTGGATCCTGCCAAAATCGCTGCCATGAACAATTGGCCGCCTCCTAAGCCACTCAAGAGCCTTCGTGGTTTTTTGGGGTTGACTGGCTACTACCGCAAGTTTGTCCAAGGATTATGGGAAGATTGCAGCTCCATTAACTACTCTGTTGAAAAAGGATGCTTTTACATGGACACATGTTACTGAGTGTGCATTTGACAAGCTGAAACAAGCTATGTGTACTACACCTGTTCTAGCTATGCCCGATTTTTCCAAGCCCTTCACTATTGAGAGTGATGCTTGCGGCAATGGACTTGGTGCTGTTCTCCTTCAAGATGAACACCCCATTGCGTTCACCAGCAAAGCCCTTTTCAGTAAGAATTTAGCTGCCTCTACATATGAGAAGGAAATGATGGCTATTTTGCATGCCGTACAAAAGTGGCGACCCTACCTCTTAGGGAATCATTTCTGCATCAAGACTGATCACCGGAGTCTGAAATATTTCCTAGAACAGCGGGTATCCTCCCCCGCACAACAGAAATGGGTTAGCAAACTCATGGGTTATGACTATGAGATCACTTATAAGAAGGGTAAGGACAATATTGTGGCGGATGCCCTTTCTCGTACATTTGATGCCCAAGGTTCTCTTTCCGCTATTTCTATGCCTGTTCCAAATTGGTTGCAATCGGTTCAACAGGGTTATGTCAATGACTCTTCATTATCTCACATCATCCAACGCTTGGACAATAACCCTTCAGCTGTCCCACATTACTCTTGGGATGGTGCTTCACTGAGATACAAGGGTCGTCTGGTGCTTCCCCAGAACACAACTCTTCCACAAGCTATCTCCTATGAAGTCCATGCTTCTCCGTCAGCTGGGCACTCTGGTTTTCTCAAAACGTATGAACGGGCACGGTGCAACTTCTTTTGGCAGGGCATGAAAAGGACAATTCAACAGATGGTGGCTGAATGTGATACCTGCCAGTGCAATAAGGGTGAAACAACACCCCTTCCGGGATTGCTCGAGCCCTTTCCCATACCTACCCGATATGGACAGATATTTCTATGGATTTCATTGAAGGGCTCCCTAAATCTGGAGGGAAGACTGTGATTTTGGTTGTGGTTGATCGCCTCTCCAAATATAGTCATTTTTGTGCCCTCAGCCATCCCTATACAGCCTCTTCTGTTGCTCAAATTTTCCTGGACCAGATCTTTTGTCTTCATGGAATGCCTTCTTCCATTGTCTCGGATCGTGATGCGACTTTCACCAGTCATTTTTGGACAGAACTCTTTCACCACACTGGCACCAAACTGAAGATGAGTTCAGGTTATCACCCCCAAACGGATGGTCAGACTGAAATTATCAATAAATGCTTGGAAACTTATCTTCGTTGCTTCTCCTCTGAGCAACAACATCAGTGGGAAAAGTGGCTCCCTCTCGCTGAATGGTGGTACAATACCTCTTACCACACTACCTCTAAAATGACTCCATATGAAGCAGTTTATGGTCAGGCACCGCCAGTTCTTCTTCCTTACACCCCCATCAGTTCTCTAGTTCAGGCAGTTGACGCGGTCCTTCGAAACTGCGATGAGGTTCTTCGCATTTTGCGCGAAAACCTTCACATGGAAAGAAATCGCAGGAAGCAACAAGCTGATCAGCACCGTTCTAAGTGCACTTTTGAAGCCGGTGATATGGTTTTTCTTCGTCTCCAGCCTTACAAGCAATCCTCATTAAAACTCAAAGGGTGTCATAAGCTCGCTCCAACGTTCTATGGGCCATATAGGATTCTTCAGAAGATTGGGTCTGTTGCTTATAAATTGGAACTTCCGCCTTCTTCTCGCATTCATCCAGTATTTCATGTCTCTTGTCTGAAGAAAGTTCTTGGCACCAACATCAAAGGCCAAACTATTTTACCAGAACTGGATAATGAAGGATCCATCTTTTTGGAGCCGGAGGCTGTCCTCAATAAGCGCACTCGTCAGCTTCGCTCTCGCTCTATCATAGAGGTCTTAATTCAATGGCAAGGAATGCAGCCCGAGGATGTTACGTGGGAACCACTCCTTCAGATTTAGTGACAATTTCCACATCTAAAGCTTTGAGGACAAATCTTTTTCTAAGGGGGAGGGGATGTTAGGAACCCATGTCAATCCTTCTCTTTACTGTGTTAGTATATTGTGTTGGACGCATATGCTTTGTAAGTCATCCCATAGTAATTGTTGATCCATAGTTTGTGTTATTGTTGTTGGGCGCATATGCTTTGTAAGCCGCCTGTAGTATTTGTTGATCCATAGTTTATATTGGCCCATGGTTTTGACCCATAGTATTGGCGCCTATTTTTAGTATATAAGTGTGTGTTGAGGCCAAGGAAGACACGGTGAAGTTATTTTGTATTGAGCTTGCTCAAAAGAGATTGCCCCCTCGAAGTGGCCTGCGATTAATATAAAAGTGATTTTGAGTTTTGCTGCTATATCGTGTATTTTGATTACTTGTTTGCTGCAGGGTTCTCACATGGATCCATTGTCCCAAATTTTTATGAGGTGTTTATCCTTCTAAATGAATTCTTTAAACAAATTTACCACTATAGAAATTTTGTCTACATGGTATTGGGGGATCTTCTCCTACTTCAAATTCAATGTCAATAGCTCCCTTATTCACACACACACACACACACACAAATATAATATGTATGTATGTATGTGTGTGCGTGCACATACACACACACAGCCACATTCATATATATAAAAACACATAGAATAATATATAAATACTAAATATAATTAAAAAAACAATACATAAAAAATAATAAACAAATAAAAAAACACAAAACATTTCAAAGCATACACCACTTACCTCCTCTCCCACGCGAAAAGAGAGATATTTGCTCACCTCACCCATGAACCAAGCCCGAAGGTCATGGAGGGGGTCACCGAGGTTTCCAAGGATGTTGTTGAGGAACCATAGGTCACCGAGCATAGCCACAAAGGAAGCAATGCCTCCCAAATCAATGAGTGCATTGGAATCTACCCCCATATTTCTCTGTAAAATTTCTCAATGTTTCAATTGAAAACGTTTTTATGGATTTGGTTCCTATAATCCTTCATGCTTCCCAAGAACCCTAGTCTTCTCTCATGGAATTTGTCCAATACTTTCTCTATGATTTATTTACAACAAGCTCCAGATCGTATGTCCAAACCACGACTCACTACCATTTTCCACATGCCTTTACAATACCACCATGGTTTGAGATTTCATAACCTTTGGTACTGGTTAAACCTCATGCTAGTCTTGGACATGCACTGGATCACAATCATTAATCTAGAGAATGAAATTTCAGTCCCTTCAACTCATTCAATAATAAATCCATAACTATGTCATGTGATGGTTATCTATGTTGGCCTTCAATGTTTGAATATTTTTATCGATTTGAAAAATGGATGCACCCTAAATAACTTAGTACTGAGTACACCCCCAAAAAATCATATGATAGTCATTCCTATACTTGTTTTCCTAGAGGAGCTCACAACAAACATGAATTGGAGGTTCTCCTGTAATCCATTTCCAATTCATTCATAGAAATGTTGTTCAAAACATATTGCATCTAGTTGATATGAAGACATATAAAAGTATGAACTTGAGTTGTCTTTAGTATATTGGGATGCTTTGATGGCCTAGTTCATATTTGTAGACAATATAACACCCCAATAGAATATCATCCCATGATAAGAAATATCATAGGTCAGGGGCATCCATGAATCCTTAAAGGCTTTGTCATCCCTCTTTACATACAATATGTGGACGAAGTCAATGATAGTTTGATAAGGCCTTTTAGAATAGGCATCCTTGTAAAATCTTGTGGAAGATGGCTTAAATGTTTTTCCTTGTTTCCTCCAAGACTTCAGTAAGGAAATTTTATTGAGCTTACTATTGGAATTAATGAACCATTGATAATTCACATGACATTTAGCTTGAATTTAATATCTAATTTCCAAATTAAAGGGTTCTTTGAATGACTAAAATGGGTTCTTCCAAACATATGACTTTTTGAACTTAATCATACATAAAAGTGGTAAGTTGGGTGATTAATTTTTAAAATCCTTATATTCTCTAGTAATTTTACATGTTATGTTGTGTCCTCATGAACAAGTAGTTAATATGTGTTGATGTATTTGTAACTTCGGAATGTATTCACTTGTATATATTGTATTTCATTGATCCCTGATGCTCCTATTGGGAGAATCACTTGTACTTCCTTGTACCTCGATGTTCCTATTAAGAGAATTACTAAAATTCATGAGGCAGTCCCCTCCGTTGTAAGTCGGGTCATTAGTACCCCAGTTGTGGTTACTCAAGCCTACATAAATGAGTTAGGATTACTCGAGCCTACGTAATTGTGTCAAATATTAAGTGAACGAAAGAATATAAATAGAGAGTGAGCCTCTCTATTTGTCACACACACTCACTCAACTGGGGCGCATGAGTGAGAGAGGAAGTGCTCACACAAATGAGAGAGAGAACAACTGTTGGAGATCATCTTTTCTGTCTTTGGGTTTTACTCCTACCATTGGTGCTCATTCCATCTCTGAGGAAGTTGTGGGGTTTTCTCCTTTATGGTTTCCTTGAGGAAAATTCTTTGTATCTCTTGTATCTTGTGATTTTTGCTGTGCATGTTATTCTCTTAGATAAGATCCTAGATCACATTGCTTAAATGATAAAAATCTAACATGGTATCAGAGCTAACCTCAAAATAAGACACTGTGCAGCTGCAGAAGCTAGGGATTCTTACTTTTTGGGTCTCTCTCCACAATCCATCAACAAAAGAAGGCTAGGATAACTCTCCATTGAAGGGCGCATCTTTCTGTCAAAGCATAATTTGATTCCAGGCATTTTCAGTTTTTGCTGCGGGAAATTAGGGCTTTTTACAGAAGAGGAATTTTTGAGTGAGCCCAGCATAGGATTGCTCTCCTCATCAAAATCAAAATTTAGAGACCAAGGTCAAGATTTCTGGTTGGGTAAAACTCCGAGAAATTCAAACCCTAGTTTGACCCCGGGCCTGAAAAACCTTAAAATACTAAAACTGGTAGTTTTGGTACATTTTCTATATCTCAGGATTTAAGAAGTCTCAGGGGTCGAAAGTTTCACAGTCCAAAGATAAAATCCTGATGTACCTTGTGTAAAAATTTCAGCCTCATATTCGCTATATTATGGGAGATATCATTCCACCAAATCAAGGTTCCAACCTCTTCCAGGATTCATCCCTAAACAACACACCTAGGGACACAATAGGATTTGAATCCAAAATCTGACGATAGAATCCAACGTCATCCGACATTTCGCATGGATGTTTCAGACAACAATCAATCAACATAATGCCAAGAACAAAATATTTATAGAGTCGTCGATTATCCGACACTTCGGCGTCGAAATTCCGACTCTTGTGGTGGCAGTTATCCAACACTTCCATGTCATATCTTCAATGTCTGTGAACCCAAAAAATGTCAGTTATCCAACCCCTAAGCATCGGATATCTGACGGGCAGTATAGATTTTTTTTATAAAAAAAAATTAAGGTTTACATGATTTTAAATTTTATGGTCCCATACTTTCAACGATAACTATGTTCAAGGCGTCGAATATCCGACGCATGTCCATTATAAATATAAATTGTTTTAAACATTTCAACATGTTTGTTGTAGAAGCGGTGGATGATTGCGAAAATTATTTGTTCCTTGACGGATGTTTTCAGGAATTGTTTTATTCTTCAATGGGTGGTTGTGGGATTTTTTTTTTCATCGATAGACAGTTTGCCGGGAATTTTTTATTCTTCGACTTCTCTCCATTTGACAAAACATTGATGCATGGAACTTGATTTTTTAAGACAACTGGTTATATTCATTAACGAAGTTTATGGCAAGATATCAAATAGATTAAATATTCCAGATCCAAACGAAGACAACCGACAATTGCTTGCTAGACTATGGGATGCAGCGAAATGAAGGGGTGATGGCAAATGTTATTGTCCATGTACTCAATGTAGGGGATTTAAGAGGAGAAGAATATTGATCTCAATAGCCACAAAACATTGCAGGGAACATGGACACGCTGAGGGGGGGAACGAATATCGCCATTTGTAGGTTTAGCATTATAAACATTATTATATTCTTTTTTTTTTTGTAATTGTATGTATTATTTTTTTTCTCATATATTAATGTAAATCCGTTGATGTTTCCATGTATTTATATTAAATAAAAGACACCCTATAGCATGTTGTCCAGAGGAAGTGCTTTCAGAACAAATTCAAGATTAGGATCATGGAGAGTGTATGTTTAATGGAGAACAAGTGAATGATCATATTGAACAAGATGATCATGTCGATGATGTAATTGAAGATGATGGTACAAATACATTGATCCATGATTCATTTAACATTAGAATGGATGACGATGGTGTTGATACTGAAAATGATGACGACTTTGATGATGTTCACGATATACCTCTTCTCGATAAGGCATATGAACCCCTTTATGAAGGCTCCAAAACAAATCTTCTCTCTACTATATTGTTGATAATGAACTTGAAGGTTATGAATGGTCTTTCAAACATTGCAATCACACATATGCTAAGGTATCTAATAATTGTATGATCGTGATAAACTTTATTTGTATTCCTCTAATAATTGTATTGTTAACTCATTATTGATCATCGTACGGATGAAGCGTGTTTTGTTAATATTATTTATTTATTACATTAACAATTTTTTTTTTTGGGTAGCTTGATAGCTGAATTTTTGTTACCACCATCAAATATTTTGGCTCGCACATATCGAGATTTATCTTCCACCATGAAAGAGATTGGAATGCATTATGAAGCAATTCATGCATGCCCCGATGACCATGTTATATATTATAATTAGCATGAATTTGCAACAGAATGTCCGAAATGTCATGTAAGTAGATATTGTACAGATAAAGTAACAAAAAAGGTGCCTCAGAAGGTTCTTCGTTATATTCCCATCATTCCACGTTTGCAATGACTGTTCAGGTGCAAAAACACAGCGCAATTTATGGATTACCATGCCAGGAACAGAAGTCAAGATGATGTTATCCGAATTCCTGCAGATGGTACTGCTTTTATAGATATTGAGGAAAAGTGGCCTCACTTTAAAGAAGAACCACGTAATCTTAGGATTTCTTTGGCAGCAAATGGTGTTAATCCATTTGCATAGATGAAATCCATTTACACGGTGTGGCCTATTTTTGTTATCAACAATAATATTCCTCCATGGTTGTCAATAAAGAGGGAGCACATAATATTGTCGATGATTATTCCAGGTTTTATTGACAAAAACTATTTTATTTATAATGTAGTTGTGGCATTTCATTTGTTGTAATATGTATCTTAATTTCATATATATATATCTATTATTTTACTCTTCTGCATGATTTATATATCTTAATGGTTCTCATAATGATATATTTTATATGTTCTTCAAATTATGAATCAGGTAAGTTCCAAGTCAAAGATATGAATGTATACATCGAACCTCTTATAGATGAGCTACTGAAGTTATGGAATGGCATAACTATGTATGACGTATCTAGACCAATACGACAAAGGCAATTTCAATTCCATGCAATGGTTGTATGGACAATATAT
>LPNX010641760.1:902956-914632 GCA_001517045.1 Pseudotsuga menziesii | reverse complement strand
TCTAAGAATCACAGGTATAGAACAACTGAAAGAAATATTTTCAATGGGAAGCAGGAGACTGCATTAAAACCACGGAGAATGACACCTCACCTTTGGAAGATGAAATACAATAGAAATCGTCAACATGGTATGTATGGATCATCGTATATGAATTTTTATGTATTTTAATTTTTATTGTGAGTTGTTTGTTGTAGTGGCCATATTTGATTTATGATGTAATTTATTAATTATAAACTAATATTCATGATGTCCATCGTGATCATGAAGGCATTAATGGTCTTCCACGAGGAATGAAAAGTTATCTTATTCAATCCAGCAGGTTGCCCTACTATGAGCACCTACAAATTGCTCATTTGTTTGATACAATGCATATTGGAAAGACTGTTACTAAAACCTTATGGCGACTACTAGAGCTAAGGAGGGAGAAAGATAAAGTTGTGAAAGTGTGCAAAGACATTCAAGAAAGAAACCATGCAATTAAAGACGTCATCCAATTTCATACCAACAGAGAACAAGTTAATATAAACTCAATTCCATGGATGTTTACGGAGCAACAAAGCAATGTTGTCAAAGAAATAATGCGGAAAATTAAATTTCCCACCGGTTTTTGTGCAAACTTGAAGAATATCATAACTAAAAAAGGTGATTTTGCGGGGGTCAAAACACATGATTGGCATGTCTTCATCAAGGTAATTATTATTGTTATGTCCATATAATTTTTTCTTGTTTGTACACTTTTTTTTTAATAAATGCCGTGGTTTTTATATTGATATAGCATGTTCTACCTTTCTCTCTCCAGGACAACTTCGACAACAATGCCAAACAAGTTATATATAATCTTGGTAAATACATGAGGTAACTAGAGATTACTTGCATGTGCTTGGTGTTTCTTTAATTCTACATATAATAATTTATATTTGTTTTTTTTGTGCACTATTTCAACATATATTGTAATTTAATGTTTATTTTTGTTAAATATCGTTATTGGTTTGCATCACTTGTAGATGGTTGACATCTAAAGAAATCCATAAAGAAGATATAAAGTATTGGAGGAGAGAAATTCCTCGTCTCATGTGTGAAATGCAGAAGCATCTACCATCGGCATTTTTCAATGCATAGGAACACTACCTCATACACCAAGTTGAGGAGATTGAGTTGTGTGAAACTGTGCACTCAAGGTCCATGTGGATGGTTGAGAGGCACTTGAAATTTATGAAGGGTTTGGTGAGACAACTAGCACATCCGGAGGGTTCTATGATGGAAGGATATACGGTATACCAAAACATGTTGTATGTTAGTGAATATCTTCCTATTTTAGCATCAAAGCTCAATTTACGTTGCATTTGTGATCCAGACTCCAATAAAAAATTTGAAGGGGAGCAACTGAAGGGGAAAGGTATGTTGAGGAAGCTGAAAGGTAATTATTAGCTAGTGGATTTTTATTATATCCTTCATATTCTAATTGTATTTTCTAGTCATAATTGCTTCATCTAAGAGCATATACGTCTTTGTGCAGGAGATTTACACCTTTCTTTGATTTTAATGGTTATTGTCATTAAACAATTGGTCGAGAATGGGATGCAATTCATTTATACATCACAAACAATCTTGACTGGATGAAGGTATGGATTGAACGATGCACACAATCGAGTCATGGAATATCATGGGAAGGTGTGGTTTCATTGGTGAAAGCAACACAATGCAATGGAGATAACAATCTAACAGAAAGGGAAATCGATTTGGCATATGGTGTAAAAGATAAAATGGCAAGTATATAATTAATCAAATATCCCTCTAAATCTTTTATTTTGCAAATTAATTATTGACGTACATGTTCTTTTTTTCCATGTATTGTTGCATAAGGACTGATTGGTTGTGTAATTTTTTCGTGTATTGCTTATTGTAGGTAAAACACCATAAGGCTATGGTTTACAATGGAGGTAGATATCGGATCAAAAAATTGGATGAAACAAAGAAAACATCAGATTCTGGGGTTTCAGCTGTCTCTAAGGTTACCAATGTTTCATCTAGAACTGACAGACATCCAGAAGTCTCAGAAAATCGATACTATGGGTATTTGGAAGATATTATACATTGTGACTTTAAATCCTTTAAGGTAGTTATATTCATTGTCAAATGGTACAGGTTACGATTGAATCAACGTGATCTCGATAGAACTATTATTGAACATGATAATGGATTTACCATGGTAAACACAAGGTTGTTTGAGCCAAGAACAAAGCCCTATGTTCTTCCAAGCTAATGTGAACAAGTATTTTACTCAGAGGTTCCAGGTAAAGCGGGCTGGTCATTTTTTGTGAGACACGATCCAAGGGGAAGGCTGGTAAAGTATAACTTAGATGATGGTAATGAAGAGGGTTCTCTGGAAGAAGAATATGATGACGAAGAGCATGATCAACTTGAGTTAGCTGACGATGATGATGCAACAGAAGATGTCCAAGGAATAGTTGAATCAGATGATGTAGCAGACAATTTCGATGAAGATTATTTCAACGATGACATGATTAGCGTAACTGATGATGATGATGATGATGATATGGCCAATCCTTACAATGTTGACTATGTATTTGATGATACAGATGATGACATGGATGAAGAAGACGCTGACATGGATGAAGAAGATGATGAAATATATTGAAATTGTCATCATCATTGTCATCATCATCATCATCATCATCATCATCATTTTCATCATCAACATCATCATCATCATCATCATGGTATTCATCATCATCGTTGTCATCATCACACATCATCATCTTCATCGTTGTCGTCGTCATCATCGCACATCATCATCATCATCATCATCATCACACATCATCATCGTCGTCATCATCATCATCATCACACATAATCATCCTCATGATGATGATAATCATCATCATCATCATCATAATCATGATCATCGTCATAATCATAATCATTGTCTTCATCATCATCATAATCATCGTCATCATCATCATCATCATCATCATTGTCATCACTGACATCATCATTGTCATCGTCATCTTCATCATTGACTTCATGTTCATTATCAACATGCACATCATCTTCATCATCATCGTCATCATCATCACCATCTTCCTCATGATGATGATACTCATCATCAACATCATCATCTGTCATCATCATCTTCATCATCAAAGTCATCATCATCATCATCATCATCATCATCATAATCATGATCATCGTCCTAATCATAATCATCATCTTCATCAGCATGATAATCATCATCATAATCATTGTCATCATCGACATCATCATTGTCATTGTCTTCATCAACATCATAATCATCACCATCATCATCGACATCATCATCATCAACTTCATCACCATCATAGTCATCATCATCATCATCATCATCACCATCATCATCACCATCATGGTCACCATCATCATCACCATCATCATCTTCATCAACATCATAATCATCACCATCATCATCATCAACTTCATCACCATCATCGTCATCATCATCATCATCATCACCACCATCACCATCTTCATCATCATCGTCGTCATGATTAACATCATCATCATCATCATAATCATCGTCATCCTCATGATGATGATAATCATCATCATCATAATCAAGATGATCATCATCAACATAATCATCATCATCATAATCATCATGATCATCATCATAATCATAATCATCGTCTTCATCAGCATCATAATCATCATCATCATTGTCATTGTCATTAGCTTCATAATCATTATCATCAACATGAACATCATAATCATAATCATCATCATCAACATCATCATCATCATCATCATCACCATGCTCACATGCTCACATGCTCAACTTTTCAATCATCCTTGAAAGATATATTTTAATTTATCCAAGATAGGGATGTGTCGTTATGTAGATGGTTCTTCCCTCATTAATGTGAAGGTTCTTTATTCAAGTTAGGATATAATAAAAATATCCTAATACTATTATGGCAATTTATATAATATAAAATAACATATAATAAAAATAAAATACATATAATATAAAATAATATATAATAAAAATAAAAAAACATATAATATATAATAACAAATGAAAAGTGTATTTGGACATTGCCGCGACTCGTTTTGGACAGTTCAGTTCAATTTGGAGGTTTTTGTGAATTTGGGAGTAGGTCCGCTGGAGCACAGGGTTTAGAATTGGAGCTCACGGTTGATAATTGGAGGTCAGGGTTGAGAATTGGAGCACACGGTTCACGTTTTGGAGTTCCAGTTTTGGATTTGGTGCCCATGGCTCAACGGGTAAGCATCATGACCTCCTTTTTTTGGGCATGCTATGACAATGGTTTTTGGGCATCCTGTGACAAGGGTTTTTGGGTGACAAGGGTTTTTTGTGCACGCTGTGATGTTTGCTCCTTTGTGGGACAAGCTTGAATGTAGACAGACCCTTCCTCATTTAGTGGGTTATTCAGGGATTCAATTTACAAACCTTCTTACCTTACAAATGAGAAACTCACTGTTCAGGTCATGAGGTTAGAATAGGGATTCACGCCTCACCCCCTCTCATATATGTGAGTCACTATTATAGTGATCGTTAATTTTGTAGTGCATCTATAGATGTAATTACGCAATTTCTCTAGTTTTGTACAGACAAGCTTGATCAAAGAAGTACTTCGAAGAGACTGATTATCTGGACCTATCGAACGGTTAAAATAGAACTAGGAAATTGGGGCCCCTGACTACAACTAGTAAAACCCCTCTTAAGGTAAGGAAGGTCAGACTATCTTATGGGAATAATAAGGGAATACAGACTTCCACAATGAGGAGGTCTTACTTCACAAGGAGGTATTAATTCACCAGACCAGTTCATCCTCATATTCAACTGGTAAGGTCAGATACTATAGGGAATAGAAGCCCTTAATTTGTTAGAAGGAAAGAGAAATAAGGGGTATGGGTTGAATTTCATGTTTCCAGCTCAGGAAAGTCATAAGGCAGGAAAGGAAAGTAATAGATAAAGTAATAAGGGGGTTCCAATCACCTGATCCACCTGGCAGTGCCAATAAAGAGCAGGTCTTAAGGCAGAGAGTGGTACCATATCTAGGAAACGACCTTGGATCAATAAAAAATATACCATAGGGAACAAATCCTCTCAAAGCCAGGACCTTGAAAAACACACTAGTTCGGGGACAAAATTTTGGGAACAAAGAAGTTGAAATAAGTAGCGACTTTTAAAAAACCAAGGCAAAGAAAACAATTTCTTGGTTGGGGTAGTTATACACCTTAACAAGTTGAAGAATACAGTAGAGACAACCATTACGGGAAGGGTATAAGGTCGACAATTCAATGCCAAAACCCTCAAGGATTGGGGTTAGGAAAATTGGGGTGACAAACTAGGATGTGTGCCCAAAGTCCTATTAATATCATCGTCAAACAAAAACTATCCATGAGGACAGAGTTCAAGAACTCTGTCCACATGAACTATATCTCACAAAAGATATGATTTAGGAATAAGTCCTTAGTTTTCAAGTGTGAACTAATTATTTTCCAACTAAGAATTAATTATTTGAGATCATATTAGACTCCTTAAGGATATAGAGCCATTGGACTGGCTTATAATGAGTAATGGGTTTTAAATTTAAGTTATGAAAAACAATAATGAATCCAATAGCAATTTATTATAAAAGTAAAAGTATAGTATTTGGTTAGGAGATTTTTATTACTGTATTCATAGTAAAAAAATTGTTTGTATTAAATCTATCAAAAGAAAGATGTGGATGGTGTATTTAATAGTTGGGAAGATTATTTACATTTAATTGTAATTTGTTTATAAGACTTATCATTATTCCATCGAGATGTTTCCTTTCAAGGTTGTATATGTTAGGAATAGTTACAAAATAACATACATTAACTATTCCCCTAACTTTTAGAACTCAACCCTAAATTAAACCCCTTAGTTACTTCGAAAGAAAAATATTTACAAACATGATTCTCATACTGGTAAGTCTATCCATATAAAAGTCAATCTTTGACCTATTAGCTGAGCTAGAGAAAAATTGGAAACTTCTGTAATGTCCCCTATTCAATTCTGGCCTTTAGTGATGCAAAACTGTGTTTCCAGAATTTTTGTAGCATTTTCCCCCGTTTTACACTGCAGGCGCTACAAAAGTTTCACCTTCAGAACTTTTGTATAATTTTCATTGTTTTTACATTGTTGGCACTGCAACAGTTATGAAAACTGCATTTTTTATGCAAAAACTTGTCTGGACGCTTTCAAACCTTTTCCAAGGCTCTAATACAAAAATTTAAGCATGTTATGGTCTAATTTCATCAAATTTATCTCTTGCCTTAGCAAGAAGTTTTAGATTACCTGCACTGACCTCATCTTTCAACATTTGCAACTCTTTCTTCATATTTTTGTTTTCTGCTTTAAGGGATCTGTTATGCTTGAGTAGTTGTTTTATATTTTGAGCTTGGAGTACATCTCCTTGCTGAAGGAATACCTAGCACCTCAGGATCATAACCTACAAGGAAAAGAAACATGTTATTATACATGCTCATTTTCCTAATCTCTAGTTCAAGC
The DNA here is from genome assembly GCA_001517045.1 of Pseudotsuga menziesii. Taxonomy (NCBI): domain Eukaryota; kingdom Viridiplantae; phylum Streptophyta; class Pinopsida; order Pinales; family Pinaceae; genus Pseudotsuga; species Pseudotsuga menziesii. The sequence goes on along the minus strand of LPNX010641760.1, from coordinate 908,073 downwards.
ACAAGCAATTTGATTAATCCAAAATGAAATAAACTAGTGTTCTACCTTCTTAGGTTTCGGCTGCACCTATGTGCCATCTTTCCTAGGCTTCTGTACAAATCAAAAGGATGTCTAAAAATGTTTTTCCAATGAAATGTAACAACAATTTGAAGTGGAATTGATACACTGTGTCAAATATTCCTTCACATGTAAAAGAATTCCTTATGGCAAATAAAAGTTTCTCACATTTCTCTGAAAGCCAAGATTTGGGTATCCCATGAGTTAAATTTGATCCCTTGTGTTCTTCTTTAGAAAATCATCATAATATATCAATTGAAACTTCATCACTTTGAACCATTGCTCTTGTAACGCCTCCTTGAGTTACATCAAACTAAGCTAACACACACCATTTTTTTATGTAAATTAATTACATTATGCACACATTAGCAGAAGTATGACCCTATAATGAGATCCATAATTTACTTAGACAAATACTAATTGCATAATACATATCTATTAATTTTTTTTTACATGAATAATAACTTTAACTCTAATTATGAAATGTGTTAGTAAAGAAACTACTAGTGCTCGTAGCAATAACAATTACAGACATATAACAACAATAAAATAAACAATTTCAAGACTCTTGGTGAGTAACAACAACAGTTTCAACAAGTAACAACAACAATATCAACAAGTAACAACACTAGTTTTAGCAAGTAATAACAACATTTTCAGCGAGTAGCAACAACAACATAAATTAGTTTAAAACTGCTAGTGAGTAACAGTAGCAGCAATGATTAGTTCGCAACTAATGCTTAATATAAAACTCAACTTAAAAACACGTTTATTAACTTGATTAACGTACTTTAAACTTAATAAACCAAACTAATTTCAACCAATTACAAATTATGGCTTAAACTTGGAAAATAACAACATGAAAATTCCTCATTAATAGCATGGCTTAGTGAACAACACTTCCAACCATTCCTATGAATTTCTTACTCTTCACAAACTTAAATTTTGGTAAATATTCTCTCATAAATGAATTTCATTCATTAAAAATGAAAAAAAAACCTGTCCATGAGGACAGAGTTCAAGAACTCTGTCCACATGAACTATATCTCACAAAAGATAACAAGTGTTTAGCTAAGCAACGGTGACGACTTGTGGTATTATGCCTCACTAGTTTGCGATGTTGCAACCCCATGAAACATAATACCATGAGTCGTCCCCATTATTAGCCAACACTTATTAGATATTTTAGAGTTAGTGAATTGAAAGTGGCTAAGGCAACGCAAAAAAGAAAGGTAATCAGTTTGACTAAATAAACTATTTTGATAATTGTACCTACATCTTCTGCTATTTTGATAATTTTACCTAATAAACTATTTTGATCACGGTGACGATTCTTGGTATTTTGTTTCACAAGTTTGCCATGTTGCAACCTAATGAAACAAAATACCAAGACTCGTCACCATTATTAGCCAACACTTATTAGCTATTTTAGATTTAGTGAATTGAAAGTGGCTAAGTCAACGCAAAAAAGAAAGGTAATAAGTTTGACTAAATAAACTATTTCGATAATTGTACCTACATCTTCTTTGATGGGGCTTCAGCCAATCAAATTGGAGGTATAGGTGTTCATCTTTTGATCACCCAAGACCACTATTTTTGCTTCAAATTGGGTGTTGGTCTGAGTACAAACACCAGTTTTGAACTACTTGCTTTATGGACTCTCCTTTATCGTGCTAAATCCATGGTCCTTCCCACTCTGCACATTCATGGTGACTCCACAGCCATCATTAATTGGTTCAATAGAAGATCATCACTAACTTTACTTGCCCTTGATGGTTGGTGTCAACGTATCCATGATATGGAACCTTACTTCATCTAGCTAAAAGCATTTCACATATTCAGAGAACACAATACTAAGGCTGATAGCTTATCCAAAGAAGCATTAACCTTGGCCTTAGGCCATTTTCAGTTTACTGAACTCACTGATGGTGAATGTACTGATCAGGGCACTTTCCAGCTTTTCTAGCCCTTAGCACTTGAGTCTTTTATGTGCTATTGCTATTGACATCCTTTGGATTATTGAGGTGGATGATCCCCTCATATTACTGATCTCTTTTATTTATTGCTTCTTTGGATTAACTACTTCAGTATTAGACTTGATTTCTCAGACTGATGAAGGTTAGTGATGTGGATGTAGTCAAGATTCATAGATTAGAGGTGTTACCTTTGAATGATTTTCCATTATTCCTGTGAAGCTAATCAATTGTATTCCTTAGGCTTGAAAATTAGTATGGGAAAACAAGTTAGCATTACCTTGGGGTTGAAAATTAATATGGGAAAACAAGCATCATCAAGACAAGCTAAAAGGAATAAATCAGCAAATATTACAAACTGATATAAATTTATTTAACGTGCCAAGTAGCCAGATCTGGAAATGTTTGCTCTTCACCACCACTGGGAAATATGCCTCTGAAGCGCTGGCTTATGCACTTCAGAGTAGCACAGAGGTTAAAACATCCACTATATAGGTGAATTTGAACGTAAATGATAAAACATCCAGAGGTTAAAACATCCACTCTACGGTGAATTTGAATGTAAATGATAAACAGAGAGGAGCACTAAGAAAGCTACAACACTTTGTAGTAAATCGAATGAGTAGAGATATAATGTCTACAACATTCTGCATACATCATTCACTTGAATGATGTTAGTTGTTGGCGATACTGTATAGTGGATCTTTTAACCTCTTCAGTGCTACTCTATAGTGCATATATTTATGTATATCTAATCATATATATATATAATCCATGGTGGTGAAGAACGGACATTCCACTTGAATGATAATTGGGTCTTGAAGCAAGTACTAGGTATTTTGATGTCCTCCATTTTTTATTTGATCATTTTATGCCAATTTTCACCGTGTCTGATTTTTTTTTGCCCCTCTTACAATTAACAGGATAAGATGACCTTTGTGGTTTAGACAGTTGGTTAGCTTTATAATTATTCCATGGTGTGAGTGATATTTGATGTTTCCTTTCCCTCTTTCCATCCTTTTGGTTTCATCAAATCATTGAGGAAGGCATGATATGGTTAATTTAAGAGCCTTTTGATTTGTGGGGTATAGTCTTTTTTGTTTCTTTCTACTATGGGATTGCCTTAGGGTTTCCTTAGGGTTGAAAATTAGTATGGGAAAACAAGTTAGTGTTTCCTTAGGGTTGAAAATTAATATGTGAAAACAAGCATCATTGTGAATATACATACTAGATTGGCATAAAACTTTGTTTCGTAGAGTAGTATGGGTGAACAATAGAAGACTACAAATCAATGATAAGTTAGGGATAATCTTCATTATAAAATGACCTTTGGGTAGGCAGAACAGGGCATCAATTCATCCTCCATTTGAGCCCTTCAACCATTCATCTCACTCCCCTTCGTTCGTAGGTCTCAAGATATTTAATTTGGGAACAAAGTACTTATATAGTTCGATCAAAGCCATCAGCTGTGCAATATGCTAAAAGTAAGGATATTGTTTCATGTTTCACTTTTGTTGTCAAAAGGAATATTGAAAAGTTAGGAAGTACCAAAGATAGTCATTATGTGTAAGTGGACTTAATGTAGGGAGAGAAGTCATGTCTACTTTTTTGTTCTTGAATGGGAGCAATGATTACACTATTTTATACACCATTTCATGAGAGATATTACATGCTTGGAGGTTACTCATTGAGATGGTTCACTTGGAAGGTTGTTCACATGGTTCATGCCCTATTTTGTGAAGAACAATTTTGTATTTGGGGGTTGCTTTATAGATTGACTATTGTGCACATGGGTGGCATCTAGGGCCTACAAAGCAAGTTGTGTTTTACTCTACACATGCTAGATCAACAAGATGTCAGAATATCAGAAGAAAATTCGACAGACGCATGAATTTTTTTCTCCAAGGAGGGGGTCATGTTCCTATGATGATGAGATAGTGGGAGACATCGACGTGCCCTTAAGGTACCAACACCTAGTGAAACAATGGGTGCCTAGCGATCTTCCTAAAGTAAACACTGATTTTTGTGTGAATGAGAGGATATATAGAATTGCACTGTCCTCATTGCATGGATTGGGCTTGCTTTGCATGGATGGCATAAAGGTTGGATACGGTAGATGTACAGAATTGATGGAGTATGTTGGACCCTGTTACAACTATAGTGATTGGATGCGCCTGGTCCAATATACACGAAGTATGCGTAGATATGGGTTGTCAGCGAATTATATACAACTAAAAGACAAAGCTCAAAATAAAGGAGCAACGATGTACATGGACGGAAGGTTAAAAACAACCGGTAATATTGCGGGCTTTATAAACATTACACAACCAAGGTCTACATTAAAGCAACCCAACTGCATATTCGAGTCGCGTGAAGGAAACCATGTCTTTGTATGTGCAATTAAATCAATAGCTGCTGGCGAAGAACTGCTTATTGATTACAATTTGAATCCTGTAGATACAAACAATGTTAGTATGGTTGTGGTACAACAAACAATTTAACCACCCTTTTATTAATTATTTTAACGTCTATAGGAATTTTTGTTAGCATATAATTGAAATTATCTACTTTTCATGTTTCCTTATGTAACTTTTAGTATGTTTTTGATGCAGGGTTCTCTCAGGGGCACCTCCATCTCCATAGATGTTTGTCGACCCGAGTCAAGGCAGTAGGTATACATCGATATTTCCAATGTAATTTTAAATTTTAGGATGGACATACAGATACATTGTTATGTATTTTCATTAGTATATTAGGTTCGTTTATATAATATTATCGATTTTCCATGCAGAGTGTTGATCAAGGAAGCCAACCGGCTATTGATCAGCCGACTATAGCATCAGGGCAACAACCAAACATGAATGTAATTCTTCATTTCAAATACTTTAAAATCATAAACATGTCGATCATGATGCATTATGTTTATTTTGTTATGTATTCTCTCGTTTTTATGGTTGCGTTCATGATGGTAATGTTGTCTACCTTTTTTGCAGATTAACCGAGGAAACTCCCCAGCTGTTGATCAGACGACTAGAGACTCGAGGCAACCATTTAACCTAAATGGAATTCCAAAGTCTAAATACTTAA